>PVIA01001431.1:0-281526 GCA_004024845.1 Tonatia bakeri
CAGGTGGGATAGCTCCCCAAAGTTCTACAAACCTCTTTTCCTTGCCCGGCCGACACAAGGCCGCTGAGGGCTGACTCTGGTGGACCTTGTGGATTAGTCCGTTTAATCCTCAGGACTAAAAGTAGGGTTCTTCTGCTAGCCCTTGTTTATGGTGGGGGAAACTGAGGCACAGACAGCTTAAGAACCTTGCCCAAGGAGACCCAGCCGGCCAGTGGCAGAGCTGGCCCCCAACCACAGTCCCTCTTGGCCTCCCGAAGTGAGGGCCCTGGGCAGAGTGGGGCAGAGAGGGGCTGATTCCTTCCCTTGTGAGGGTTGGGCTGGTTGTTCAGGGGACGTGTGACTCGGGGCTCTTTAAACCTGTGTTTTATGATATGACATGTGCTGTGGATACAAGGACTCAGGTGACACTTCTAGGGGACAGGAAGCACGTTAACGCTGCGTGAGAACTCTCAGAACTGGCTTTTCTGGAGTCTTCCTCACCTCTCTCCCCACCTCTTACCCCAGGCTTGTGACTTTCACTCTCCTGCATTTGAAGACTCCTCCCACGTACCTATGTGTTCTTTCAATTATTTTCACAATTTAATGCCACTTTTTCCATCGAGATACAACTGACAGATCACATCAGATGAGTTTCAGCCACACAGTAAAGCGATTCCGTATTTGTGTATACGGCAAAATGATTCCCGCAGGAAGTCTGGTCCACATCCGTCACCACACATGGTTACAGAATTCTTTCTCTTGGGATGAGAGCTTTTAAGATCCCTTCTCCCAGCAACTTCGAAACACGCAGGCAGTGCCACTCACGGTGGGCACCGTGCTGTGCGTTCGCCCCCACAACTTACTCACTGTGTGACTGGCGGACTGTACCTGTGTAAGTTGGTGCCTTTTGAGCTTCCATTTCTTTCACCCATCAGCGCCCCCTGCCTCTGGCAACCACCAACCTGCCCCTGTATCTAAGAGCTTATTTTTATTTTTATTTCTGGAGATTCCACATGTAAGTACGATCATGCGGTTTTTGTCTTCATCTGCCTTATTTCACTGGGCCTCGTGCTCCAGGAGGCCCCCCAGGCCCATCCACGGTGTGGCAAAGGGCGGGGCTTCATTCCCTTGTGTGGCAGAGTCGTATTCCGTCGTCTACGCGCGCACTTGGCCCTTGAACGACATGGGTCTGGGTTGCACTTAGAGGCAGATTTTTTCAGTAAATATGGTAAGTATATTTTGTCTTTTGTAGACTTACTTTATTGTAAGAATACAGTATGGAACACATAGAACATACAAAATCTGTGTTAATCGACTGTTATCGGTGAGGCTGTTGGTGAAGGGTAGGCTGTGAGTAGTTAAGTATGGGGAGACTCAAAAGTTATACGGGGATTTTCGACTGTGCAGGGGGTCAGTGCCCCAACCCCCACGTCGGTCAGGGGTCAAGTGTACACCATGCATCCTTTCTCCATTCGTCCACCGACGGACACCGCAGCTGTTTTCATACCACGGCTGTTTTAAATAATGCTGCAGCGGACACGGAGGTGCGTAGGTCTTTTCCAGTCAGTGTTTTCATTTTTTCTTTCTGGATAAATACCCCGAAGTGGAATGGCTGGATCACACGGTAGTTCTAGTTGCAATTTCTTGAGGAAGCTCCATACTGCTTCCCGCCATGGCCGCACCAGGTCACAGCCCACGGGCAGTGTGGG
Source organism: Tonatia bakeri (assembly GCA_004024845.1). Lineage (NCBI taxonomy): Eukaryota > Metazoa > Chordata > Mammalia > Chiroptera > Phyllostomidae > Tonatia > Tonatia bakeri. Next base: position 1,689 of record PVIA01001431.1, read on the forward strand.
GGGGTTTCCTTTGCTCCGCATCCTCACTAACGCTGGTCATTTCCTGTCTTTTGGATAGCAGCCATTCTAACAGGTGGGAGGTGACATATCCAGGTATTCCTAAACACAAATGGCAATTTAAAAAACTCTTGAAAGTAACTCCCATGTCCACCGACCAGACCCTGGGTTGATAAGTGTGGCATTATCTGGTGGTGAAAAGGGATGACCCACGGCCACACTCATGAATGTGGATGAAGCCCCCAAAAATAATGTTCAAGGACCCTATGACTGCAGTGGCAGTGGCCCGAGCAGGTGATTGTGACAGTTAGGGGCACAGTCTCTGGACTCAGACCATGGGGCTTCAAGTCCCACCTTTGCCCCTTACTAGTGTGTGTTCCTAAGCCAGAGCCTCGGTTTGCGCATCTGTAGGATGGGGAGGATCATGTACTGGCCTCACAGGATCATCGTGGGGACTCAGTGGACTAATCTACCGAAAGTATGTGACACAGTGTCTGCCGAGGGAAAAGGCAGCACCTGTCACAAAGGTGTCTTGGGGAGGCAAAGGGGTGGAAAGGAGGCTTGTGGGAACTGCAGATGGGCCGAGGTGGCAACTGGGTCTTATCGTGGTGGTCTGGCTGGAAAGCTAGGCCCAGGACTTCACCCCGTGTACAGTGAGGCAGGAAACAAGAGGTCTGAGCTAGGGAACAAAACCAGGTTCGAGAGGCAGTCCCCTGGCCCAGCAGCCCACAGCTTTGCTCAGCCCAAGAGCCGCACCCACCCTGACACTTCACCCCTCCCCTGCAGATGCTGGGTGCAGAGCCCCGGGGTGCATGGGGCCCTGGTCATAGGCTATGGTGGCCTCACATCCCTTTTCAACCTGGTGGTGCTGGTCTGGGCGCTGCGGGTCCTACGCAAAATGAAGGCTCAAGAGAAGGCGCCAGGCTCTCGGGCCTGCAAGGACACGGTCACCGTGCTGGGCCTCACCATGCTGCTGGGCACCACCTGGACCTTGGCCTTCTTCTCCTTTGGCGTCTTCCTGCTGCCCCAGCTCTTCCTCTTCACCATCTTCAACTCGCTCTATGGTGGGTCCTGTGGGGGGCCTGGAGGAAGCCCTGGGGGGTTGTGCACACCTGGCAGGTGTTTCCTGCTGTAAGGCTCAGGTCGAGGGGTGGGGTCAGGTGCTGACATCTAGCCCCCTGGCCAGCTGGGAGGGGCCTACCTCCTCCAGGAGGAAGGGGCGTGGACTTGTAATCTGCACAAGAGGAAGGGGTGTTGCCCTGTTATCTGCACCCTTCTGGGTTTGCGGTGGTTGGGCCCTCCTTCCTCTGCGCTCCACCCCTCAGCTTCCAACAGTCGGGCTTTCTGAGAATTACTCGTGGGCTCCTCTCCCCCACAAGGAGGTCCCTGGTTTCCGGGAGAGGCCCCATGGTGCTCCCACAGTGTTCTCATGGACCAGCCTTTCCCTTGTAGGTTTCTTCCTTTTCCTGTGGTTCTGCTTCCAGAGGTGCAGCTCTGAGGCGGAGGCGGCGGCAGAGGCGGAGATGGAGGCGTTCAGCTCCTCCCAGATGACACAGTAGCCTGGACCTCTTGGCCTGGAACCCCCAGCCTCTCTGGCTGCCTGCGCCCCGAGGTACTGGCTTCTGCCGGAGAAGGTGGCAGGCCCACTGCTGTCCACCCGAGGTGCTGTGCCCTCGAGGGAGGTGCTTCACCACCATGCTTTCCCCAGGTCCAGAGGGAAATGCCCAGAATGCCCTTGGCATTCTACTCTGGGTCAGGTCCAACCCCACCAGGGAGGCAGCAACCTTGGCCCTGGTGCTTGGGGCCAGCTGGCCGGGCCTATGCACAGAGCTCTGGCCTGGGAGTCAGGAGGCCACGTTTCGAGGCTTGGCTCTGAGGATTCCTGTACGACTTCGGCCTGTCATTTCCCGCTGACCGTCAGTCTGCACATCGACGTCAGTCAGATGGCTCTGGTTCTGGCTAGCCTAAGCTTTGTGAAGACTGAATGAGACTGGGGAAGAAGAGGGCCATAGTGGGCCCCATGAATTCCCCCTGCTGATGGGGTCAGGGTCCCAGTCAGCCTGCTGGGCCCTGCCACCTTCCTCCTGCCCACATCCTGGCCCCAGGTCCAAGGCTTAGGGACCCACTCACTGTCTGAGACCTCAGCAGCCTATGCCCAAGGCCTCTTTTCCTTTAACTCCCCCCAAAATTATGATGACCCAGTGCCATGCCCACCCTTCTCAAAGGTCAGAAAGTCCCGTCCTTCCCAGAGGCTCCTCCCTCCAGTGCTCTCAAGTCTCCCGAGGCCATTTAGCCGGCCATTTAGACCGGGGCCAGGGCCACAGGGCTTCCAGAGGGTGGGAGGGGAATGTCTCTTTCCCCTACACCTGAGCCAGCAGGACATCAGTGACCTGGCTACTTGACGATAGGGTAGAGCTGAATTTCCCTTGGTAAGCATGAAGGTGTGGGTTCAAATTCCAAGCTCTGGCCACAGTTGCAGAGAATCGACACTACCCTTGACCTGTCTGTCAGAGCAAGTGGGACTCTTGAAACCAGAGCCTTTCCCAGGCTGCACACCAGAGGGCGCTGTTGGCCTGTGCTCAGAAGCTATTGGCCCCAAAACTGCACTGTGTCTGGAAACGCTGAGATCACCTGTGTGTGAACAGGACACACCAGAGGGAGAGGTCCTGCCTCCAGGACTGCACCTGCTGAGTGACCAGAAGGAGGAATGTCCGCACTGTTCACACAGCCATCTGTCTCTTTACTCATCACAGCTGCCTGCCCTGGCTCTCAGGATCTTACACTCTGGGCCTGGCCAGCCCAAGAGCAGTGAGTGGGACAGGCTCTGGGCCACCGGACCAACTGCAACGGCTCTGAGTGGCGCAGGGAAGGAGTTAGAGGGGGATCCCTTTCATTATGGCCTCTGTTCATGTCTCGATGCAAACAGCCCTTCACGGGGCAGGCAGCGGCGCAGGCTCCGGAGCCGGGCTGCCTGGGCTCGAAGGGCAGCTCTGCTGCTTGCTAAGTGGCTGTGGACGAGCCACGCAACCTCTTTGCACCTCAGTTTCCCCACCGGTACATAGGGACGACAGCAGGACTCACTTTGAAGGTTAAATAAAATAATCCGCAGAAAGAGGCTTGGCACAGAGTAAGTGCTCAGTAAATGGTTGTGGTTGTTCTCATGAGTGTGTTTGCTATTTTTATTAACAGTGTCAGCTGAGTCTCTGAGGCCAGCCTGTCTCAGCCCCAGCCCCAGCCCCAGGTCTGCTCGCCGTCACAGCCCCAGCCGCTCACTGGGCACCTGCTGCTGCCCCTTAGCCTGGCCACCTCCTCCCCGTCTCCACAGAGTGGCCTGTGTTCCAGTCTAGCTGGCCTTTTGTTATTTTAGGAATGTTCCCCACACAATGCCCACTCCATGCCGTTGCCACACGCCCCCCATGGAAATTCTATCTCCATGTGGATACCCGATGGCTCAGTTACCGCTTCTTCCACGGAAGCGCCACAGAGAAAGTGTCTCTCCCACTCTGACTCCAAGCAGAGTGCACCCTCACTTCTATCGGGGTGATGGGAGCCCCCATTTGAGTCCCCGGTTTAGGTTTAGCCTGGCCTTGTACAAGGCTCCCCAGGCTTTGGGGCGGTTCCTATTCTAATTAGGGTGCTATGGGGTCATGGAAACTTCCAGACCCTCTCCTGGGCGGTGCCGAGAAACAGTGACCAGGCCGGGTGGGCAGCCCAGTGAAGCAGGGCCTTGCCTGGGACCTCCCTTTTCACCCCCAGTCTGGGCCTGGCCTCTTAGACCCTGCCAGGGGCTACTCAGCAGAGGATGTGGCCATGGTGACATGGGTCTGGTGGTTCCCGGAAACGGTCCCAGGCCTGTGGCCCTGAGCCCCATGGGGGTCCAGACTCTGGGATGCAACCACTTCCTGGAAATGCTCCACCGGATGTGGGGGCAGGGATGAGTGAATTTTATTATGTGTAAATGTATTTCAATAAAACCAACTTAAAAATGATCAAATAAAGAGAAACGGAAAAATCCACCATCAGCGTGGGATACTTCAAGTGCTTCTCAATGACTGATAACAACGCTGGAGAAGTTGGGCCGTGGATAGATTTGCACATCATGAGTACAGAGCTCAATCTAATGGACATTAATTGAATCCTGCGTCCAGCCAAATTGTTCTCAAGCACTTACGGACCATTTTTAAAAATTAATTGCATGCTAGCTTTGAAAGCAAGGTCCCCAAAAGTTCAACAATAGATATTGTACAGAGAGCACTTTTTTTTTTACCTCAATGCAATGAAGTTAGGCAGTAATAACAAAAATACAATGAAACCGCCCAGTATGTTTAGAAACTCGTCACGGGGATAAGCAGACTGACCAAAGGCACAGGAAAGAGAGTCCGGAAGCAGTCAGAGGCGTCTTTGCCCTCGGCAGCTTGCACACCAGCAGGCAGGAGGGACCCTGGGGGACGTGGAGCGGGTCGAGCTGGTCGTGGACGAGGCACAGCAGGTGCAGCTGAGTCGCTGCTTCACAGTTTCTTTGGGGACCGGGCCGTGAAAGCACAGTGCAATGGGTGCGAACAAACTTGGGTGCAAAACTGCCACGCATTATTGTTAATTTTTGTATCACATTAGGGCTCTAACACCCTCCACCCTCTGCACAGGCAGGACACTCAGCTTGCTGTCTGTGGAGAAGGCTCTTGAGTTCAACGACAATCTGGGAGGCTTATGTTTTTCTCCTGGAAGGAACTGGGGGAGAGGGCCTGCGGCTCAGCTGCAGCCTCTCGTGGTCCCCGTGGCTGCCCTCATGGTCAAGCCCGTGGGGTCTTTTACGCTGGCTTCCGCCCTGTCCCTCCTCAGGCTTCCTGGTTTGGGGGGAAGCTTTGCTTGAGGCATCTCAGACCTTCCTTCCAGTAGTCCCAACAGTGGGATCCTCTGGTCTCAGGCAGGTCCTGGCTTCATTCCCTCAACCCAGATACCCAAAATGCAGAAACACAAACCTTCCCCGGAGCTGGAGCCGGAGCCTGGAGCCTATGGGTTGGGTATTTGCTTATGGGGGGGGGTGTTGAGTCAGGGTGAGGGGTGTTAGGTCAGGGTGGGGGGTATAACCCCACCCAACAGGAAGGTTTCTTATGACAAGGAACTTCTAGCGGAGACCTCATGTTGAATAGGGTGGGACAGGGGAAGAGGGAAGGTGAGAAGTGTTTGGGGCAGAGGCTTGGGGTTGGGGCATGAAGGAGAGAGAGAGAGAGAGAGCAAGTTAGTGGGCTTGGTGGACAGGATGGTGGTGGGAGGGGCAAGCAAGAGGCCAGCAGGGTGAGAAGGGACGGAGGGAGGGGCCGGGCTCTGAGAGGTGTTGGGAGGTGGGTCCTCCATGGGGTGGAATGCCTGACTGGACGTCAGGTGGAGGGGGGAGTCATCAAGACTGATACTTGGGGTCCTGGGTAGTTGGGGTGGCCTGTCTCTAACTTGGGTGGGGAGCCCAAGAAGGAAGGACAAGTGGCGAGTGTGTCAGTTTTATTTAACTGTTTAGTTTAAACATTAAAAAGAGTGTGAACCATAGAGAACACGCAGGATACACACACAGTTCAACGGCACTTATAAAGCGAACCCTCACATCACCACCACCCAGAAGCCCCCTGGTGCCCACCCTCTGTTCCACGCTTTCCCGCATGGGAGAGGGAAACACCCCAACATTTAGAGGAACCGCTTCCTCACTTTTGACAGTTTTACCACCTGAATCTGCACGGCTACACAATAGAGTTCTGGTTATGCCTGTTTGAGGAGATGGTACAATGTAACATGTAACAACAGAACCCACCTGCTTTCTTTCAGCTCACCGTTCTGTTCTGTTCGCTGGGGCCATCTGGGTTGTCGCATGCAGATACGGTGATTCTGCGTTCATTGCCCTGTGCTGTTCCAGCAGGGACCACGCCGCAGGCTGTGGGCCCACTCTCCTGTGATGGCCATCCAGACACTCTGCAGGCTGGGCTGCCATGTAAGCAGGGCTCCAGGGGCACTCTCCTATGTAGGCTTTGGTGCGTATACCTGTGGTTTTCTCCAAGCTCCACGTCTGGGAGCAGGATTTCTGGGCTACAGGTCACAGGCAGCTTCAACTTTACTGGATGTTGCCAGTCTTCTGAGGCGGTTCGCAGAGCTGGGGTCCCACCCACCCTGGGTGACCGTTCCCGTGACTCCCCGGTTCCCCACGTGGCACTGCTGACTTTTGGTAATCTGCGGAGTGTGCAGTGCTACCTCATTGTTGGGTTCGTGAGTTGCATTTCCAAGGCAATTGGTGAGCTAGAGCCGCTCTTCGTGTATGTACATCGGCCAGCTGGATTTCCTCTTTTATTTTTTTTGAAAGTACCTATTCATACCTGTAGCCTGTTTTCTATTGGGTTGTTTCTCTTTGTGACAGAGGCCTCTGGTGCCAGTGTCGCTCTGATTTCAGCCACCGTGTGGTGGGAAGCCAGGTTCCCAATGTCAGAGAACCCAGCCTTCCACTTTCTGCCTCTGGGTCTCCTCCAACATTGTGGTGTTGTTGGATGGAAAGCAGGTTCTCCAGCTTTCTGACCTCCGTAGCAACAACTCTGGAGCCCCTCAGAGGTCCTGGAGAAGACCCCCTGCCTTCAACAGCGACCTTGATGATGCCCTTCCATTGGGATGTCTGCTTACCTGTCCTGTTGTCCCCACCACTCGCTGCTGCCTCTGGCAGTTTCTTCTAGATACACTGCCACACTCCAGCGCTCACCCCAGACTGCCTTCTCATCTTTTCTTACTGATTTGTAGCAGATATTCACATATTCTGGATACTGCTCTCTTGTCTGTTGTGTAACTGTAAATAGATTCTCTCCCTCAGTGATTTGGGGTGGTTTTTATTCCACTTTTTTCCCATCATCTTTTGATAAACAGAAATTCTTCAGTTTCACTTATTCTCATCGATTTAACCTTTTCTTTACAGCTAGTGAAGTGTTTTGTGTTTAAGAAATCCTCCCCCGCTTCGAAGTCAGGAAGACGTCTTTCTATGTTGTTGCCTAAAAATTGCCTAAAAATAGCTTCTCACGGTGAGATCTGTCATTCACCTGCAAGTGATTTTCATGAACAGCATGTGCCAGGGTCAGATCCTGTTTTTCCGACACGGATGCCCAGCTGTCCCAGCACCACTTGCTGAAAAGTCAGCTCTTTCCGTGACGCTCAGAAACGCCACCTCGGTTGTCAGCCAGGAGTCCACATATGCTGGGACCGTCGGTGACTGCTGTAGTCTGTTTCTTCCCACCCCGACTGAGTTTTGGAATTTCCCCGAGTTTTGCACATTTCTGGTCAGATTTATTTCTAGTTGCTTGATGTATTTTGAAGGACTGTCGATGGTGGTTGTAGTAGTTATCCATTCGCGTGTAACGAATCTCGCTCCAAACTTAGTGTCAAGAACAACAAACATTTTCCATCTCCAGTTTTTGTGGATCAGGCACCGAGCTGGGTGGCACCAGCCTAAGGTCTTCCATCGGCTTGCAGTCAAGTTCATGGCTAGAGCTGTGGTCTCACCTGGAGGCTTGACTTGTGGAGGAGACTCAGAGGGCTGCCTTATGACAAGGCAGCTAGCTTCCCTGCGAGTGGGGGAGCTGAGGGGGACAGAGCACTCGAGACGGAAGCCACAGTCGTTTAATAACCTGATATGACACCGTACGTTTTCTGCCATATTCTATTCATTAGAAATGAGTTACTAACTGCATCCCATGCAAGGGGAGGGGATCATATAAAGGCATGACTACCAGGACGTGGGGGCATTTGGACGTGGGGGCATTTGGGACCAGCTCACAAGGACTTTTTCAATGATTTAAAAAGTATTTTATTTTCTAATTGTGGCTACTATGCAGTATTATATAATGATTTTTTAATATTGATTTTTGTATCCAACCTTAGTAAACACTAATGAATTCTAATAGTTTATCTGTAAATATTTTTATGAACTCATATCATCTGTGATTGACAAAGTTTTGGTTTTTCTTTCCACTTCTTGTGTACGCTATTTCTTCTCCTTCCCTCACTGTGCAGGCTAGGTTTCACACAACAATATTGAACAGCTGTAGCAAAAGCCTTCTTCCTTATCTCGCTACCAATTTCAAAGGGAAAGGTTTTTTGGACAGTTTTGCCTTAAAATACATTTGCTATAGGGTTTTTTGCTTTTGTTTTCTCAAAACACACCCCTGGTGTGGCAACCAGGGCCCGGAGGGGGAGCTTCAGGGCCCCCAGGGGACACGGCAGCGGGAGGCAGGGCGTGAGAGGGTGGGCTCCGAGCAGGTGGGCTGTGGGCTGGACCAGTGCCTTGCCCTCTCTCTGGGTTGCAGGAGGTCTCCGGGAGGCCTGCCCCAGCCAGCGCCTTGGCCAATGGAAGCACAGTTCTTCGAGGGAGCAGCCCATGGAGAGTCTTTGGGGCGCACCTGGAGCATGCCCTCTGGGCCCACCACCCCTTCCAGGCCGGGCACAGCACGCTGCTCGGACACAGTGTGAGCCCGGGGAGTCCGTGTTCATCTTCGATGGCCCATCCAGCCTGAAGCATCTTGAAGGGGAGAAAGCTAATTTTTCCTCCCTGGCATCTGGATGGACTACAATTCATGCATCCATTCATCTGTTGCTTCCAGGTTTGGGTGATAATGGATAAAGTTGCTATAAACCTCCCTGACTTTTGATAAGCTGCTGCCTCCCTTAGGGCTGAAGTTCAAGAAGGTGTTAAAACTTCATCCACCTGTTTTCCTTATTCCCACCAAAAAGGATCAGATCCCGGGATTTTTCTCCAAATGACAAAGAAAGGGGAGGTTTAGGTAAAAACAAAGGATGACATTACATGACCCGGCCAGAAGGACTGGGCAGGTGTCATTAAGGTCACAGACTTCTACGCAGCAATAGTGTCAGGAGTGGTCTGTGTGTGCCCTGCCTAAATCACAGGAGCACTTTAACAAGCACGACATTTTCCCCAGCTGGCCTCAGCGGTGCCGCGTGTGTGAGGGACTCCCCCCGCTGTTGCTACGGGGAGCAGAAGGAGAGCAGGAGGCGGGAAACGGGCGGCTTCTGGGAGCCAAGCCCAGAAAGCGGAGCTTGGTCCTGCAGTGAGCCGCGCGGAGCTGCAGTCAGCCGAGAGCTGGGACGCGGACTTGCTCCCAGAGCCTCCAGAGAGCCGCGCAGCCCTGCGCAAAGGCCCCACGATCTCTGCGGAGGCGGAGAGCCAGCAGCGCTGTTCTGGGCCCGTCCGACCTACGGAACGGGGAGGTGGTAGACCGGCTTTCTTTGATGCCACTGCGTTGTGGTCATTCCTGGGGCAGCAGAAGAAAACGAAAGTGTGTGTGGGAAACAGAGTTGCACCCACTCAGAAAACAAAACAAGACAGGCCCTTTATCAGATTGAGGAAGTTCCTCCCTATTTCTAGTTTGCTGAGTGTTTTCTTTTTTTCAGTCGTTAGTGCATGTTGAATTTTGTTGAGCATCTATTTTGTGTATATTTGGATGGTCATTAGGATACTTGCCTTAGACCTATTAATGTTGTGAGTCACATTGCTGTTTCTAATGTTAAATCTACCTTACAAAAGACGATTTTGATTTCTGTTGATTTTCTTAATTGTATGTTTGCTTTCTGTTTCATTAATTTATGCTATTATATTTACAATTTTTTGCCTTATTTTTTTTAGGTTTAATTTACTCTTCTTTACCTTCTTGAGATGGGTGTTTACCTAATGAAGGTTAAGGACTTATTCATTCCTAATATATGTTATATATTTCCTTACATGTATTACTTTAGAAAAATTGACTACTGGTTTTGAAAGGTGCTATTTTCATTATTGTTCTGTTAGAAATTAAAAATTTTTATTTTTCATTGACTTGAGAGAGAAAGATAGAGAGAGAGAGAGAGACGTTGATATGCTGTTCCACTTATTTTTGTATCCAGTGATCGCTACTTGTCTGTGCCCTGATGGGAGGTCCAACCTGCGGCCCTGGCGTATGGGGCATGACACTCCAACCAACTGAGCTACCCAGCCAGGGTGAAATACTTTTATTTTTTAATTGTGATTTCTTCTTTGGCCCACATGTTATTAAGAAGAGTATCTTTAAATTTTTCAAAATATATGTGGATTTCCTAATTATAAAATTATCTCAATGATTTAAATCCCTTGAAATGAGTTGAGATTTGTTTTATTGCCCAGAATATAGTCCATATTTATCAATGACTGTCTGGATATGCTCGAAATGTGTATTTTACAACTGGTATGTGCAGGGTTTTGTGTATGTTCATTAAGTCTAGTTCATTACCTGCGTTTTTCAAATCTGCTATGTCCTTGTGTCCTTTCTCTGTGAAACTGAAAAAGGTATCTTAAAAGGTATCTCCTATTGTAAATCTTGACTTACCTGTTTTTCCATGTAGTCCTAGTAAATTTGCTTTGTATATTTTCATCCTATGTTATTAAGTACATACAAATTTAATATTATGTCCTCCAAGTCCAATTAACTTTTATCAAGATTTTTACCTCTGGTAATGCCTCTTGCCTTAAATCGTACTTTGTCTTTTAGGAGTGGACCTACATCAGTTTTCTTTTTTTTACAACGATTTACTGTTATTACTTTAAACTTTTCTCTATTCTATTTTAGATGTGTCTGTTCATTTTCAAACGGCATACACCCTCCCCTTTACACATCTGAAATTCTTGACCTTTTAACTAGATAGAGCATTTAGTCCACTTACAATTGAGGCAAATGTACGTGTGGGTGAATTAAATGTAACATGCATCTACTGCAAACATTTAGAATGACATCTTACTTTATGCCACTTATCTTACTCATTTTCATCTTTTTCTCTTCTTCCTGAGCTTGAAAAAACATTGTTTGCATGTATTTTATCATTTAACTTTATTCCCTTAACTAGTTTGAAGTGATAGACTCCTCATTGACTGCAGGAGCTGAGGAGCTTTTTCTGCAGAGGGCCAGAAGGGAAATATTTTTAGCTTTTTTGCACCAGTCGGTCACACATTCTTTGTTTGAAGTTTTATAAACTTTTTCGTATGTAGACACCATTCTTGGCTTGCAGGCCGTACAAAAGCAGACCTCGAGCTGAATTCGGGTCACGGTCAAAGTGTCTTGACCTTTGTTTCGTTGCTCACCCTGAACATTATAACACACACGCTAAATTTACCAGCGTCTAAGATTAACCAAGACCCTCTCCCTTCCTCTGGATAACACACTACCACTAGAACGTTTTGGTTCTGCAGTATTTACTTCCACCTCCCGATTTCTATGTTACGTATGTTGTCTGGTATTTTTGTTACATTTTAAAATCTGCTAGACTTTATTATTGCTGTGTTATACAGTTCATGTTTTATACATTTCCCCACATACTTACCACTTTATCTACTCTCTGTTCCTTTTTTATTCTTTTTTTTAATGGTTTCTGAACTCATAGATTTTGATGCCTTTACTGCTTCTGTGATTTTTTTTGTTCTGTTTTTTTTTTAAGATTTTATTTATTTATTTTTAGAGAGGGAAGGGAGGGAGAAAGAGAGAGAGAGAAACATCAATGTGTGGTTGCTGGGGGCCGTGGCCTGCAACCCAGGCATGAGCCCTGACTGGGAATCGAACCTGCGATGCTTTGGTTCACAGCCCGCGCTCAATCCACTGAGCTACGCCAGCCAGGGCTTTGTTCCTTTTTATTCTTTATTTTTGTACCTTTAGCCTTCCGCCGAGATAATTTTCCTACGGCCTCAAGTTCATGTTTTAGAACTTTCTTTAGTGAGGGTCTGCTGGTGATGGACTCTCAGTTTCTGTTTGCAAGCAAAAATGTCTTTGTTTTACCTTCATTCTTAAAAGACATTTGAGCTGGCTATAGATTAGAGGTTGGCAGTTGTTTTGTTTCATAAGATTAAATATTTTATTGACCTGTTCTCTGGTTTCCATCCTTGCTGTTAAGAATGATCTGTAAGTCTAATTACCATTTCTTCCTTTCTCTTTGTTTTTTTAAAAAAAATATTTATTTATTTTTACAGAGAGGGGAAGGGAGGGAGAAAGAGGGAGAAAAACATCAATGTGTGGCTGTCTCTCACACATCCCTGCTGGGGACCTGGCCGGAAACCCAGGCATGTGCCCTGACTGGGAATTGAACCCGTGACCCTTCGGTTTGCAGGCCAGCACTCAATACACAGAGTCTTACCAGCCAAGGCTAATTGCCATCCATTTCAAAGTGAATTTTCCCTCTGGTTGGTTTTAATATTTTCTCATTGTTTTTATCTTTCTGTTAAATATCAATATCTTTGTATATATTCTGGTTGGGCCACTTGAGTCAGAGGACAGATATCTTGCATCGGTCCTGGAAAATACTCAAAGTATTGGGCCACTGTGTTTTGATGTTTCCCCTGACCCATTCATTCTCTTTCCTTGGGATTCTGATCAAATATACATTAGATGTTTCTCTCACTGATCCTCCATGTTTCCTACACCCTTACCTTAACTTTCTGTCTTTCTGTCTTTGTGCAGTGCATTCCAGATAAGTTATCCTGACCTATCTTCGAGTTTGCTAATTTTCTCTTCTACTGTGTCTAGCCTGCTTCGAAATGTGTCCACGGCATTTCCAGTTTCACTGACATTTGTTTGAATTTCTAAAAGTTTTCTTTGGTTCTTTTTAACATATACAAGGTACATTTCATAGTTTACTACTCCCTGTAGATATTTTCAGGTTGTTGCTCACTTTTTAAAAAAGATAGTTATTTTGTCCTCTTTATCTGATCCTTATAATGTTTGCAACAACCACGGATCTGCTCTGCGGGTTCTGGCTTACAACCCCCTTGCCCTTGTGTGCTTCATTGTCTTTGACCTTGTGATGGTCATTGGCTTTGAAAAATTATCTGTGGGGCTTCCCCCAATGTCTGGAATGAATGTGGCTCCCTTTGGCCTTGCATTTGTTTCTGATAGGCCACTGGGACATTTACAGGTGAAACTTTTCAGGCTACTGTTCTAGGGGAGGCAAAGTGCATAAGTAAGAGTCTGTGGCCACCAGTTCTCAGAACGGCTTTCTTCCACTTCCTCTTCCCCTTTGCTCCTGCTCTTCCCTGTCCCAGATCACCTTCCGGGGCCCGACGGAGGGTATGATTCGGTTCTGGTTTGAGGTGGGGGTCCTGGTCTACATGGAGAGGTGTTTGCTCCTCAACTGGCTCTTGGCCCTCGCTTCCATCCTGCTCACGCTGAAAGCCCCTCAACCTAGGGCCAAGTCCGTGGCATCTGCAAACACCCCTAATACAGAAGTGGCTTTGGTGGTTCTGTCATTTTGCTGACATCTCTGGGTTTATATTTTTTCTTTGAACTTGGCCTGCTATTTCTCCATGATCACTTAAACTCTTCAGTCCCTTAAGACATTTTGCTCAGCATTCTGAACTGTGTCCTGTGGGAAAAGCAAGTCTGCTGTCACTGGCGATGAATGTCTCAAGATCAATTTTAGATTCCCGGAGTCTGAGTGCTGAAGGGGACGCATCTGTCCAGGGGCTGTAGCATGTGGAGTTGCATAAAATAAAATAAAAAACTGTTTTTGTAATGCCAGTTTCTGTACATGTCCAACCGGCAACTTGTCACCATTCTGGTGTCACCATTGCTAGGAACCCGTGTTCTCTGAGGTTGTGTGAGCAGAAGTGAATTAGGTGCGACAGGCAGGTCCAGGAGGATCAGAGCACTTCCTTTCCCTGGGGAGGCAGACGAGCGAACCCCAACTCCTCAACTACAGGCACACCTCTCAGGTACCTCCCCTATGTCCGCCTGGCCCCACACAGCTGCCCCAAGAGCCTCCCTCCTCTTCCTCCCTGGCTGGTTTATGACATGGGGGCGTGTGGGGGGCTGGTTAACAGCAAGGACTCTGAAGCCAGGCTAGCCAGGTGGAAATCCTGGCTTCCTCATGCAGGAGTTATGCAATCCCAAGGAAGTGACCTCACCTCTCCGGGCCTCAGCTTCCAGATCTGCAGCAGTGAGGGGTGATCAAAATTGTATGTCGTACCTCACAGAGTTGGTAGGAGAATCGGGTTAATCATTGTCATGCCCTTGAGAGAATGCCTGGTATATAAATAAAATCTGCTTTAAAAAATGGGATTGTAGCCCTGGCTGGTATAGCTCAGTGGATTGAGTGCCAGCCTGTGAACCAAAGGGTCGCTGGTTCGATGCCCAGTCAGGGCACATGCCTGGGTAGCAGGTTAGGTCCCCAGTAAGAGGTGCTCAAGAGGCAACCACACATTGATGTTTCTTTCCCTCTCTTTCTCCCTCCCCCCCTCTAAAAATAAATAAATGAAATCTTTTTAAGAAATGGGATTGTAAGACTGCCTCAAGCTCCCCTCCAAGTCAACTGAATGAATGGACATAATATTACTGTCATGCTCATTCCTCTCACCTAGGGCAACCCCTTCATTTTATAGATGAGAAACAGATTCAGAGAGGGCAGAGAGTCAGCCAAAGCCGCCCAGCAGGCCACTGGCTCCCTCGCCTGGAGAGCAGCACTGGGGGGTTCTAGTCCCAGCCCTGCCACCACCGAGCGGCAGTGTGCCTGCGGCCTGGTCTGTTTCCTCTCAGGACCTCGGTTTCTCCATTGGTAAACCCGGAGGAAGGGCCGGTCGTACCTCTGTCTGCCTCCAGCCCCATCCGACCTTCGGGGGTGGGGGTGTGACAGCCAAATGCCAAGGTCTGTGTTGGGAGGTTCAGGGCTGTGGTTGCTGCGTTTTCCCCCAAATGATTAGTTGGTTGAAGCTGCCTACAGAACCCACAAGCTCGAGAACTGCAGGGCCCCAAACCAATTGCCTTCACACCTATATCTCTAACAAGGGTGTCACCCAATAGTTGGCTTGGGTGAGCATCTTCTCACGGAACCGGGGCAAGCTACAGCTCCGGGGGAGAACTTCCTGCTGCCCTCTGTCTTGCCTTCCCTGAGCTGAGGCAGGTTCTGGCCTCCAGGTCTGTGCTTTAAGCCAGCCCCTGCCCCATTCTGGGCCCCGGTCCCCCATCAGTGGAAAGGGGTGGGGGACACCGTACAGAAGTCTCAAGGGCCCCACCTGCCCTACCCATCAGGCCAGTCAGTGTGTGATGGTCCCTCCCAGTGTGTGGCCCAGATCTCCACCCCCACACTGCAGGGGAAAGGCAGCACTGAGTGTTAGCACGGGGACCCCGGCCCCAGCCTCGTACTGTTTGTCCTCTCTGAGCCTCCGTCCTTCTTCCCCTGTTCATGCAGGGCTGGGGTTGTGAGAACTAACCCACCCAGGGCCTGGTGCAGTGCAAGCTCTCAGTAATGCAAAAGGTAATTCCCACCCACCAAGGTCTCCTTCCTGCCCCCATCAGGCCCAAGGGGCTGGAGTCAGCTCCCAGGCCCTTCCTGGTCCCTGGTGTCCACATCCAGGTGAAGCCTTGGGTGTGGCAGTTTCAGAACAGGTGCCACGGTTCCTCCTCAGTGGCCAGGGCTTCCACACACCCAAATCCTGCAGGGCCTGCCTCCAAGCCAAGTCCCAAATTTGTTTTCATTTAGTTAGGGCCGACAGCCTGCAGGCAGTGAATTGATCCTATTAGCATGATAGGAAGATTTTAACGAGCAATTAATTAATTGGTGACTGTAGAGCCACTTCCTTCAGCATGGACTGATTTTATTAACTACTCTGTCACCGGGGAAAAGGCTGCCGTCTCCAAGATTTGCATCCCCCAAGACCCCTGGGGAATCAAAGGTGACCAGCCGGCTGTCATTTACAGAGAGTGAGACCCTGCCAATCACTGCCATTTACAAACCACACCTCGCTCAGGCCTTACAATAAGGGATTATTATTCTGCCTGTTTTACCGGTGATGAAAGTGAGGCTCAGAAAGGTTGTTTTCTTCCCCAAGAACCCAGAACTAAGTGCAGATGGGTCCCAGTCTGTCTGACTCCAAAGATATGTTCCCCTGGGTAGCCCCCCCAAATACTCCTGTTTTCTTTCATGGGTGGAAGGCCCCAAAACCTGTGAGCTGAGGGGCTGCTGCAATAACAGGGTGTGTGGACCCAGGTCTGTTCCCAAAGCAACTCCAGGGCTTTGGTGATGAAGGAGGCTCCCAGCCCCTCAGACAGGAGAAGGCTGGCTAGTCCACCCTGCCCCCCAGAAGCTCTCCAGCCCCTGAAGGCGCAAGCCTCCATCTTCAAGTTCTGGATCCTTCCTCGGTTGCTCACTTACCTTTTTTGCATCCGTGGTTCTCCCCATGAGGCAGTATCAGTGTGATCTTAGATGACACAGGAGGAGGGATTTTTAATTTTAGTCTCATTAATAGCCTTTCATTAATGATGTCTTGTGACCCTGGCTGTTTAACACAGGGATATTACGTTTTCTTTTAAAAGCAATCATTTATTTTATTTTATTTTTAGAGAGGGAAGGGAGAGAGAAAGAGAGAGACATTCATGTGCAGTTGCTGGGGGCCGTGGCCTGCAACCCAGGCATGTGCCCTGACTGGGAATTGAACCTACAATGCTTTGGTTCGCAGCCCGAGTTCAATCCACTGAGCTACGCCAGCCAGGTAAAAGCAATCATTTTGCATCCCACTTAAAGAGGTCCATAGATCTAAAAAGAACCTACGAGGTAAATATTTGGCAGATTTGATTTGTAGACTTGGAGGAAAACGTGAGGACGAACTTGCCTGGCTGAAGTTGGGGAGACCTGGCCTGGGGTACCCACTCTGTTTTAACCAAACAGGCCCAGGGAGGTGTCTGGGAGCCCCAAGAGAGAAGTCCTTTTCTGGAGGGGAAGCTGGCTTTCCTTCCCAGCCAGCGGGCTCACGCTGCAGCGGGGCGGCTCGCTCCTCTGAATGTGTTATCAGACCTCTGCACGCACACCGTTTAAAAAGAATTATGGTTGCCTGGGCCGGGAGTGGAGGGGAGGTTGACAGCAAAGGGGCACAGAGGAACTCTCTGGAGAGATGGAAACGTTGTATATCTTGATTGGGGTGTCTGTTACACAAGGGTACCCATTTGTCAAGTCATTGACCTGTGCATACTTAAACTATGGAAATTGTACTGTAGGTATAGAAAGTCAATTTGAAAACCAAACTAGCCCTGGCTGGTGTGGCTCAGTGCATTGAGCACCGGCCTGCAAACCAAAGGGTTGGGGATTCAAATCCCAGTTGGGTCACAGGCCTTAGGTTGTAGGCAGGGTCCTCACTAGGGGGCAAGAGGCAGCCACGCATTGATGTTTCTCTCCCTCTCTCCCTTCCTTCCCCTCTGTCTAAAAATAAATAAAATATTTTAAAAAATGAAAACAAAACCAAAGCCAAAGCCACAAATACTGTATTTATGTCAGAAACCACTCCGACTCATCGTCAGTTCTGAGTTCTGAGTTCTGGGACCTGTGCTTTGCTGCCCTACAGTACATGCTGCTTCCCCCTAGAAGTCATTTCAGTTGTTCCCAGAGTCGACATTTACAGTTCTGCTGTGGGCCAGTCGCAAGAAGCCTGCTTAAGATGGCAGAGAGTTCCTTTCGGCGAAGGGACATCACAAGTCACCAAGGAAACGATGGGTTAATCAACACCTGTGGTTGGGGCAATTGGCTGTCCCTTTAGGAGGAAATACAGTTAGACCCTCCCTCACAACCTGCACGCACAGGTGAGCATTCCAGAGGGAATCCAGGTGGGCGGGTTAAGTGTCAAACAAAACTATGAAAGTATTAAAAGAAAATATAAGGGGATTTTTTTTAATAAATGCCAACTAGGGAAGTCTCTGTCTATGAAAGCCAGAACTCATAAAGGAATGCAACCTTTGACGATATAATAATGTAAGACGTTCTATGACCAGAGACACCAAGAATGTTTTCTCAAAAGCGTGTAACAGACCACCAGCAAATACTACCTCATATGTATTAAAAAACTAAGGACATCAATATGAAAAGAGGTCCTATAAATCGGTAAGAAAATGAATGAATCAGTGACAAAAAGCCAAATGAAAAATGGGCGACGGACCTGAACACTTGTTCCACACACGAAGAAACAGACACACATAAGGAAGTTAGGGGAAGGTGTTCGGTCCCCTCCCCCATCACAAACGGGCACACTGAAACCGACACCACCCCTCTGTGGATTAGCAAGGGTTAAAACGCAGCAGTACGGATATGAGAAAACGGACACCTTCGCACAGTACTGGAGGGAATCTGAACTGGTACTGCTTTTTAAGGAGGGCAATTTAGCAGTACCTATAAAAGCTTGAATTACATGAGCTCTGACCCAGCAAAACC
This sequence comes from Tonatia bakeri, assembly GCA_004024845.1. Lineage (NCBI taxonomy): Eukaryota > Metazoa > Chordata > Mammalia > Chiroptera > Phyllostomidae > Tonatia > Tonatia bakeri. The sequence goes on from PVIA01001431.1 coordinate 19,902, forward strand.
CCTCTTAGGGATATCCTTCAGAAATGGCCACACGTGTGCCCCAGGGTTTATGTGAATTGCTGAGAAGCGTATTATACTAAAAAATGGAAACTTCCTGCATTTCCTTCAGTAGGAGGTTATGGGGAAATAAATATTACATTCTGTGCAGTGGAATTCTTGCATCAGTTGAAATGAGACGGAACTCTATGTACTGACCCAGAACAATAGTCACGATATCTTGGCAAGAAGAAGGCAAGCAAGTAGCACAGACTATGTATAGCCACATAACCCCGTTTCCGTAGAACAATTGCTTGCATGAGTTATAGGCATACATAATAATTATGTCTCACAATAATACAAGCCAGCACTGTGGAGTGGTGATTATTCCCATTCTGTAGATGAAGAAACTGAGGCCAGAGTAGTTAAGTAACTGGCCCCAGGCAGCACAGCTCGTCAGCTGCCGAGCAAGGGTTTGAACCCCAGCAGCCTGACTCCGCAGCGGGGATACTTGGCCTTATTTTGGCTTCTTAGGCCCAAAATACTTCTGTTAACAGTGGTGGCCTCTCCAAACAACACTGGAGAGACCAGAGTCACTTTTTAATAAATAGATATTAATAAACCTGAACCGGTAAAAAAGACTTATCAAAAGGTCCAGTTTCCTGCCAACGGCCTCCTGAGAGGCCAGCCCTCCGACTGCTGCCAGTGGGGTCGGGCGTCTTCGGAGCCATAAATAACACCCTTCTGCTGCTATTTCCTGGTGTGCTAACCTTGGGCATTCTCTACTGACGGCTGTAAGCTCTGGAAAAAGGGAAAATCAGCTTAGCTTTTTTTTTTCTTTTCCTGTATGGTGCTTTCACTGCTCTGCCTCTAGGCTAGGTGCTGGGCTGGGCACTTGGCTGCTTTGTTGCTACGTCGAGACCCACTGAGGCACAGAGTCTAAAGGAGACTTGCCCAAGCTCACTGTGGGTCGGAGAAAGGGCGACTGGACCGTTGTCTGTGTGTCTCTGGGGACTGGCTGTTTCTGTGACACCCTGTGGCCCACCTCTCTCACTCTGGTGAGGCTCGGCAGAGCCGGGTGGGGTGGCCCTGGCTGACAGCCAGCAGGAGGCTGGCTTCAGGGCTCCTGCCACTGGGAGGTGGGTGGCTGTTTGTGGAGCTTCTGGGGCAGCAGCTCTCACGGTGTTTGGCCAGCGGAGGTCTTCATTCTCCACCACTGACCAGCACGGACTTTGACCCCTTGGGGTCTCTGCCTTCTACATCACTGCCCCCACGTACCCCACTCCTCCAGGGGAGGGGCTGAGCCACTGACTGAGGCCAGGGGAGAGTTGGGTGCCTGACACCCAAAACCCCTGGGGAAAAAGCCCCACCCTCTGAGTTTCCTAACCCTGGAGTCACCTGGTGGGAGAAGCTTGGAAACAACTTGCCAACGCTGGGCACCATCCCAGACCCATCAAACCAGAAACTGCGGGGGAGTCCATGAATCTCGATGGAGAGGAGCCCAGAGAGGACAGTGACTTGCTGGCAGTCACACAGCACCTGTGGGAGGAGCACACGGAGGCCTGGGCCTGAAGGGGTGCTTGGCGTGCTGGGGACAGGCTCAGGAGGAGCGGGGAGGAAGCATCAGTCTGGGTGGCTGTGGGGAGAGGGGGAGGGGCAGCCCTGCAGAGGGAATGGTGTGTGGGGGAAGCAGTGGCAGAGCTGTGGCCCCAGGTGTGGGTTGTGAGGAGGGCCATCCCAACACTGCCTAGCATGATAAGGGCAGGAGGGGAGACGCAGGGGCAGCCCTGCAGGGGTCCACATGGATGGGGCTCCAGCCCAGCCCTCTCCTCAGTCACTTGCTCCCCAGCAAGAGCCACATGTGGGTGGGTGGCTGCGCCCTTTCAGGGGTGTGGGTGGGTGAAGAGTCGGAGGGCAGAGCTCTGAGGGAAGGCATGGAGGAGGTGGCAGACATGTCAGGGGTGCCGGTGGGAGTGGGAGCAATGTGGCAACATAGCCCCAAACCCAGGGCAGCTCCTGCCCTGAACCTAAGAAGAACTTAGCAGGCTCCACACCCCCAGTCCCGACTACAGGTGGCTCTGTGGACCCCTCCTTCTGACTCACAGCAGATGGGGGCATCACATGAGCAAGCCTGGCAGCTGGGGGTCCAGGACCCCAGGGAACAGGCAGATGGTGGGGTAGGGACAGGAGGCAGGCAGGGTTGGCACAGAGGGGCCTCTCCAAGGGGGTCCTGGGCCCCCCTTGGGAGTGCCCATGTCTGGGCTCAGCCTATCCAGGCTTGTGTTTTGCCTGTCTGGTCCTCAAGCCCCATTGGGAGCTCCTGAGGTTCCTGGGGAACCCTGCAGGTTCTGGGGTCCAGCCTGGGCTGCTGGGCAGAGGGGCCATGGGCCGAAGAACAGCTTGGGACACACAGTTTCTGACCCTTGCTCAGTTCCAGCCTGCCCCATCACAGGTGGGTTGAGGCACACACCAGAGCCCTCAAACCCCAGACTCTCCCTGGTCCCCTGGGGGCTCAGCCTGGGCCAGAGCCCTGCTTGAGCCCTCGGAGCCTGTGGGGTCCCGGGCTCGGTGCTTGCTTTGCAGGCTTTGAGGCTGGTGTGTGTGCTGAGCCCACTTAGAGGCGAGGACCCTGAGGTGCTGGAGGCTCACCTGTGTGTGACCGTTGGTGTTTGGGGCTCTCATCCACCCCGCTCTCCTGCCCCTCGGTGGGGAGGTGCTCCTCGGCCGGCCCAGCTCTGTGCTGGGTGCCCTTGTCTCAAACCCCATCCCCACTGCTGCCCAAATCCTGAGGGACCCACAGAGAGAGAGCAGGGCCGCTTGCCTGGGGAGAACCCTGGCTCTGTCCCTCTCTGGCTGTGGGATTTCGGGAGTCTGCCTCAGTGTCCTCGTCTGGAAAGAGTGGGTAATGGTAGTGTCTCTGTGGTGGTCGTGGTGGGCAGGGAAGCGCTTGGAGCAGCCCCTGCCTTGTGTAAATGTCAGTCTCACCGTGATCTCCCTTTCGGCGGATGGGTGCCCTCGGTTCCCTGGCCACACAGCTGCAAAGGGAATCAGCCCCTCTATTTGGGGGGCTATGAGCCCAGCTAAAAACCCGAGGTTCTGGTCCTCTGGGAGAAGTGGGTATGGAGGCGCACCCAGAGCATTTGGCCTGTATTCAGGGGTTGCCAGCTAGAGGCCCTGGGTGGGGTCTGACCCCACACAGTCTTCAACAGCTTCTTAAGGGGTTTTAAATCCATTTGAAAACTGAAGGTCAGGGCACTCTGGGCCCAGATCCCCTCAGGCAACAGTTCACTGGAGCTGGGTGGTGGCCCCACGATGATCTGCACTCTCCAGTTCAGCCCGCCCTCCACCCCGATGCCCCCTATTGCCTCCCACCCACCCCGACCTCCCCCTCGCTCTCACTAGCATGGCCGGCCTGGGGGACTGAGGCACGGAGAACAGAAGGGACTTGTCCAAGGTCGCCCAGTGAGCCTGGACTGGAGTTCAGGTGCTGGTTCCCTCCTGCAAACTCAGCTTGTGTGCCCTTTGCTATGCCAGTCACCTGAGGGTCAGCCAGGTGCCCGTGTTCACACTGCAGCCCTGCCACTCTCCGGGGCCCGTGACACCTGCCCTCTGAGCCTCGTGTTTTGTTTTGTTTCGGCCCTGACCACGGGACACAGGGTCACAGGAGGACTGAAGTGAGGTGCCGGGTCCTCGACCCCCAACAGCAAGTGCCTCCTTAAATTTTGCATCCTTGGCCTGTCCCTCCACCCCACTGCACAAGGCGCACTCATTATTGGGACACAGCTCAGAGACCAGTGGAAAAGCAGATTGGAAGGGCGTGACAGCCCCTTCCGTGTGACGGAGCCCACTCTCCTCCCCTGGGGCTGTGGCAGGGGAGGGGGCTCCCCAAGGGGAAGAGATCTGTGTCAGCCACTGAGGCAGGCCTAGATCCAACCGGGCTGAGCTGCCCAGGAAACCCAGACGCCCTCTCTGAGTCAGGAGCCGTGCCCGCCGCCTCCTGTTTCCTGAGCTGGAGCCCTGGCTCAGGTTTTAGTTCTCAGATGAGTGGGCCTAACCTCAGGGCACTGGCTGGGTCTCCTGCCAGCGCTTGTGATGCTGCAGCTCCAAGAAATGTCACGCAGAGGGACCGGCCACAGCATCCGGGGTCAGCGCCCACCTGCACCCCTCCCCGCCACAGCCCTGCACCCCTCCCCACCACAGCCCTGCACCAGGTTTCAGATGCTGTTTATATACATCGTACATAGAGATGTATGGGTTCAGTTTTGTTTTTACTGCACCAATGACATCAGAACAAACATGATGGAATGGAAATATCCACAATCCCGCCCGCTGATTGTGCTTTCTAACCGCGCTGCTGAAGGGCAGGCTACAGATGGAGAAACGGAAGCATGGAGCTGTCGGGTCACCTCCTCAAGGTCACGCTGCTGGCGTGTGGGAGAGCTGGGACTCAAACCCACTCTAGCGCCCCATGCACACCCACTCGCTCCTCACGAGGGCCTCCCCTGCCCATGCCCCCTGCATCCTTTAGGCTCGACCCAGAGGAACCGAGTCCATGGCTCATTCGTGCTCTGCAGGGCATTTCCGAGTGACCGCTGGGCACCAGCCCTGCCTCGGGACAGAGAAACAGGCCCTGGGGACATGCGGACACATCACCTTTGTTTCCTGCTTACTGTCACTGAATTCAGTATTTATAAATGCTGCTTTATTGTGATTGTATACCCACAAGGGGCAGGCACCCCCCACTGTCCCACTCTACCAGGGACTGGGGCACTTCTGGGACCCCAAACTTCCAGTGCTGACGCAGAGACAGCCCCAGGCAAGTAGGGATGTTTGGTCGCCCTGGGGGGACAGAGCTTGCTGTGCTTTCTGAGCCACTTGCTGGTGCTGGGCACTCGGTCTGTCTGCAGCCCTCGGTCAGGCAGGCGGGCCAATCTGCGACCACAGCACCCTTTCCTCAGGAGCCAGGTGGAGGAGATCGGGCTTTGGGGGTTCCTCAGGGAAGGTGTGCGGGACTCCAACCCAGCTTTCCTGGCCCGTCCCTCATCTGAGCTGGCAGGACGGTCAGCCGGGGACTTGGGGCAGGGCAGAGAGGGGGACGAGGCCCATGGCATGTTCGAGCCGCTCACACTGGTCCTGGAAAGCTGGTGGGGTGGTTAAATATAGCCACCGTGTGAAACAGTGCTTTCAGAATGGAATCACATACACTTTAAATTATGTTAAACATGGCAACTACTCACACTATATTACTTTCTAATTATTACATCCCACTCGGCTTTCATCTGTTGTTATGGGTTGAATTATGCGACCTCCTCCCAATTCATATACTGAAGTCCTAACCTTCAGCGCCTTGGGACGTGACCTTCTCTGGGAACGGGGTCTTTGCCGAGGTAATCAAGTTAAGAGGAGCTCATTATGGTGCGCCCTAATCCAATATGACCGGTGTCCCTCTCTAAGGGGACATTTGAATGCAGGCGCACACAGGGAGAACGGGATGGAAAGGGGACGGCAGCGGTCCGGGTGCCAGAGGTGGCCAGCAAACCACCAGAAGACTGAAGAGAGGCATGGAACAGATTCCCTCTCACAGCCCTCAGACAGAACCAGTCCTGCCGAGACCAGGACCTTGGACGTCCAGCCTCCAGAACCGTGAGACACTAATATTCCGTGTGGAAGCCCCCAGCCCAAGGTCTTCCGCTGCAGTGGCCCCAACAAACGCATCAGCTGTGCCCTTGGGGTGGTTAACGTCTGCCGTATCAGCGCAGTGGCAGCACCATTGGCTGGTGAGCTGGGGCACGTCTTTTCCCAACTCCACGGTCAGCAGCCTGCACCTTGAACCTGGCCATGGGTGGAGGAGGCACACCACGGAAATCTGCAAATGCTACCAATCAGGCATTGCTTTTATTGTTCTGTTGGCCATCTAGATAGACGTAAGAAAGTGGTGGAGAAAATATTAAGAAAGCACATTCAACCCAGTGGGTCTTATGTGCGGTAGTTACATCATGAATAGCACACACACACAAAACCCTCACAAAGAAAACCAGCGGAAAACTATTGTCCCATTCAGGGCTGTGTTCAAAAGCTCTCATCTGAGTCAGCGAGGATTCCAGTATTTGGGAACTGGCATCCAACTCAGCAAAAGATCACTCACGTCACTGAGGACCAGCGAAGTCCCAACGTGTGCCTTTGTCATTTTCCACACTCGTCTCACTCGTCCGTGTGAATGGGAGGGGCCGTCACTGTCCCTGTCCGCACGGTACTCAGAGGGCCCACTATTGGCTGTTAGCAGCTCGCCGCTGGTGAGGGCCAGGGATGGCCAGCTCTGGCCTGTGCTGGACCGAGGGGCTCAAGCCTGCAGAGTGTTGACCAGTGGATGGACAGACAGACTTCCTGGTGGATGGGTGGATGCCCACCTTCGAGCTCTGTGGGAACCGGCTGCTGTGGGTAGACCAGAATGTCTCCCCATTGGACGGGGTAGGAGGTTGGCCCACTCTCTGTTGTGGGGGACTCCTACAGGACTCCTGCTTGGTGACCTCTGTCGAGGGGACCCTGTGGTGGGAACAGCTAATTTCCTGCCCAGTCTGGCCTGTGATGCAGGAGAGGCAGCCTCACGTGGCCTTAGCCAATAGCCATACTCACCAGCTGCCTATTTCTCCAGCACTCTGAGCTCATTCCCCTCTCTGAACCTTTGTGTAATGCTCTTCCTTCTGCCTGCTGTGCTGTGCCCCAGGCAAACTCGTTCCAAGTCTGGCTGCTCCTCATCCATCAGGATCTTGTTACAAACGTTGTCTCCTCCGAGAAGGCTTCCCTCATTATGTGGCTCAGTAAGGCAGGTTCTCTATTGTGTGCCATCCTCACCTCTTTGGTTTTTGGGTTACTGTCTTTATGGCCCTTATATCGTATGTAATGATTTGTCTTCATACTTATTGAATTACTTGATTCATTAATTATTGCATCCATCTCTGTTTTTGGCCCACACCCTATCAAGCTATAAGCCCCGTGAAGGCAAGTGTGGGATCCGTGTCACAGAGCCCAGCGTAAGGCCTGGCCCTTCGCGGGTTTGTATAGTCAGTCAGTGAAGTAGCTTTAGTGAGAAACCTCATAACGAAGACATGAAGCATGGTCCCCCAGAGGTGGGTTCAGGTCCTGCCTCCGGCACTTACTGGCCACATGCTCTGGGATACGCTGCTAAACCTCTTTGGGCCTCAGTGTCCTTGTCTGCGACGATAGCACTGCTTCACAGGGCTGTCATGGGGATGAAATGAAATCTATGGAGTTTAAGGGGAGGGCCTCTGACGCAAGGAGGCACCCAGGAGACTTAGCAGTTAGTATCTGTGGGTGAAGAGCAGCAGGACTTCTGAGGTTCAGAGGTTCAGAGGCGGATTTCCAACAGGGGAGGATGGGATAACTCCAGGAGGGCTTCTTGGAAGATGCGGCATTCGAACTGGGCTATCAATGGGGGTGGCTGGTTCTCTAGGCAGAGAGGGGGTGGGGAGAACAGGAGGGGGGCACTCCTGATCCCCGTAGGAGACCCTGGGTGGGGGGCCCATGTCCTGGGCTGTGACTGATGTTCTCGGTGCCTCTCCCTGTTCTAGGCCGCAGTCTCCTGTCCCCGGTTTGCACCCATTTTCTGTCCCTGCGTTTGGTTGCTGAATAGGCAGTGCCAACTCAGAGGGGGTGGGAGAATCGGCTGAAAATGCCCCAAGAGGAGGCCAGTCGCCCTGATCCCAGACCTGGAGGAACTCGGTCAACTCAACATGGGGCGAACCTGGAGGGCACCCTCAGGACTGTCCCGGGCCAGCTCCCACGGTGTCACGAAATGCCAAGGATGTGGCCTGGTGCCACTGACTCACGTGGGTTTGGGCAAGCCACACTGACTCTCTGAGTCGCCCTCCTCGTCTGCAAATGGGGAAAGGCACGCCTCCAGGTTGCTGGTACATGAAACGAGGCCTTCGGTCAGCACAGTGCCCTTCAGAGTGGTTCCCTGCCTCTCCTCTCCTCTACCGTCCATTTGAAAACTTGGCGGGATGGGCCCTCTTCTTATCCCTCTTTCACAGATGGGGGGCTCTGAGGCTCCGAGAAGGGCCCTGACCCGCTCTGCACCACTCGCCAGTGAGTGGCAGGCCCAGGACTGGAGCCAGGCCCTCTGATCCCCAGGTAGGGCGCAGATAGAGGATCAGGTGCAGGCAGAGCCTGGAAGGTGAGTGTGACTGAGTATGCCAATGATGGAGAGTGAGCTCATCCTGAGAAGCAGGGCGATGGCCTCGGCTATCTCTCCTCTTTTCTGAAGAGGGGAAGCCCATCCCAGCACTGCGAGGATGGTGGGGCTGACCTTAGGGAGCTCCGGAGCTGTGGGCTTGGACACCACCTCTGGCCAGGTAGATCACCTTCTTCCAGATGTGGCCCAAGTGAAGGAAGGTTTGCTGATTGTTGCTTAACGTTCCCCACCCTTTCCAACATAGCACCCCTGCACCCCCCATCCCCCTGCCACACACACACACACACACACACACACACACACACACACTACAGAGTGGCCCCCGCCCTGGCCGGGTGGATCAGTTGATTGAAACGTTGTCTGTACACCAAAAGGTTATGGGTTCAGTTCCCAGTCAGGGCACATACTTAGGTTGTGGGTTCAGTTTCCAAAGGGGACGTGTTGGAGGCAGTCAGTCTCTCTCCCTCTCTCCCCCTCAAATCAATAACCAAGTTCTCTGACAGGGACTAAAAACAAAAGCGCCCCTGCCTCAGTGTGCTGAGGAGTCGGGGTCCTGGATAAGGGGCCTAGAGACCAAGCTCCCCGCCCACAAACGCCCCTCAGATGCCTGCCTTAGCAGGGTATTTTCCTGCCCCACCCCATCCCTCCTTTTGCCTCCGAGAGGCAAGCAGGGCAAAGGCATATGTTTCTTGATGTAACAGATAACCTGAGGTGCAGAAGTGCAGCAACCCTCCTGGTGCACCCAGCAAGGGAGGGTTTGAACCCAGGGCTGCAGCCCCACCCCTGCGGCTGGCTCAGCAGGGCTCCGTGATTGTACCACATGTCAGGCACCCTGAGGGAGGAAAGGGGCGGGGTGGGGGGATGGAGTGTGGGCGTCAGGAGTGGGGTAGTCACCAGTGGGTCACCGGGACTCCCCTGGTGTCCTTATCAGGGTGGGTGGCCTTTCTGGGTCATGAGCACAGCTCTCAGGGCCCTGGGGAAACTCCGGGGCTTGGGGAGGAGGCTGGCTCCTCAGACACATCCCCCTGGGCACCCCCTCCTCTGTACACAGCCTGTGGGGGCGGGAGACACAGCGTCCTGCCGCCCACCCCACGGCAGAGTGGAGGCAGTGTCAGCAGTTGGAAATTTGCTGGGAGGAAAGGGTGCAGGGGTGTTGTGGGGATTAGGAATGCCAGGGGCCCTGGGCCAGCTTCCATGTGCGGATCTGACCTGTGGCCAGCGACAGGCCTGCCCTCAGGACCGGAGCTCTCCAACCCCTCACCGGGGCTGGGTCCACCTTTGCTCCCATCTGCCCATCTGTGCATCTGTCCTTCCTTCACCTCCTTGGTCTCATCTCTACCGCAACTCCATTCACCTAGACCCACCCCCTCCTCGTTCCTGAAACACATCAAGTACCCGCCCACCACAGGGCCTTTGCACGTGCCACCCCTGCTACCTGGAATTGTCTTACTCTGGACATTGCAAGTCTACTTTCCTAGCCACATTCAGTCTGTGCTCAAGGGTCACTCCATCATTCTTCCCCTCCCCCTGCTTTATTTTGCTCCTAGTTCTTACCACTGGGTATATTTTGTATTTATTAGTTATCTCCTCCCAGTTCTAAGAGGGCAGAGCTGTTTGTGCTTTGTTCTCTGATGTGTCCCCAGTGTCTAGGACAGTACCTGGCACACAGCAGACCCTCGATAAACACTTGCTACATGGCATGGCTGAATTCATCCACTTGTCTGTCTGTCCGTCCATCCATCCATCCATCCATCCATCCTCCATTCCTTTCTCCTACATTTTCTTCTTAACCCACCAGTCACCCAGAATGTCCCCGCACCAGGCCCTGAGCTGGGCTTGGGTTTGGTGATCTGGCAGGGCACACAGATAAGGAAGACATGATGGGGACACTGGGGGATGGGTCCCAAGTGAGGGGAACCCGGGGAGCTTCTGGAGACACGTGGGATCAGGAGAAATTTCCCAGAGCACCCAGAGACTCTGCCTTGCTAGGGTGGGACCCCGCCCGGCACAGATTTTGTTGAATGAACCAATGGCTTCTAGCAAGAACTGGTGGCTCAGTTCTCAATGTTGGGGAAACTGGGGATGGGGATGGGAGTCAGAAGCCACCTGGGGGCATAGGAGCCTGGATGTGAGAGCTTTGGAAAGCTCCCTCTGGAGAAGTGCTGGTTTGTCGAGGCCTGAAGGGTGGAGCTGGGAATGGCCAGGTGGGGCTGGGGGCCGCTGGTCCTGGAGGAGGCTGGCCAGCATCTCCATGGGGCCTCTTGGGTGGGGCAGAGGCTGCCTTGACCACTCCCTTTTGTACCCCCATCCCCAATACCTAGAGCAGCTGCCCCTGTCCCTTCCTGTCCCTGCCTCCACCCTGTGTCTCTGTTCTTGCTCTATGTCCTGCAGGAGGCTGGGTGTCCTGAGAGCAGGACACTCCTCGTTCCCTGCCCCATTCCGCACTCCCCTGAGCCCCACGCCTCGAGCCTCCAGCCATCTGTGGGCTGTTGCCTTGCTTTTATTGCAGGCAGGTCAGCCTGGGCCCAGACTTCAGGTGGGGCCTGAGCTCAGGGAGGAGGCAGGGGGGATCTTGCAGAGTTGGTAATTACATATGGGGTGCAGCACCCCCCAATTGCTCTGGGGGTGCTACTGAGGCTCAGAGACATCCAGTGACCTCCCCCATCTCCACCAGGCCCATCCAGGATCCACGGATGGGACAATAGCCCATGTGTCCCTGAGTGGAGGTGCCAAAGCTCTTGGAGGGCTAAGGTGAAGGTGAGGGGTGCTCAGCACCATAAGAGCCAGGACAGTCGTCAGCTCCTGCATGGAAACCCAGGAATGAGAGCGGGAGGGGGTAGCTGTGGCTGTGGGGCCAGCCGGAAATGGTGCAAGACAAACGGGCGGAGCCTCACCTGTAACCGCGTACCCAGACAAGTTCAGACTGGGAGCCGGGAGCCCTGGGAGGAGGTGGGAGGGGAGGAGGCAACCTCTGCAGTCAACACACAAAGGTAAGAAGTTGCTCTTCTGGGTGGGGAAGGGGGGAAGAAAGGTCAGCAGGGTGTGGCTTCCCAGTGTGACCTGCTTGACCTTGGCTGGTCCTAGGTCTAGTTCAATGAACTGAAGCCACATGTGAGGCCTAGCCGGGCTGGTTTGGGGACCGTGACCGTCCTAGGGTTGCTCCCTGTTGCTCTGAGTGTGAGCTGGGTGTGTCCACGTCGTGCCCGGGGAAGCTGGCGGGGTGTGGGGTGTGTTCCCAGCGCCCAGATGAGGGGGTTCCAGGTGGTCGAAGGCCAGGGGGAGGCTGTGTACCCTGTTGCTTGGATGGGGAGGCAGAGCCTGTGCCTACCGGGACCCACGCTTCGCCCGTCCCCCTGTGCCCGGACCTGCTGGGATCCCATGGGAAACCGGTTTGGGAGCAGGTTGGCCTGGGTTGTTTAACTTTGGACAAGGAGGAGGAAGGCAGCCTTGCGGTCAGCTCAGGGAAAGGGGAGGTGTCCAGGCCTGCGGGGGAGCCTGCCCTGTCTGGCCAACCCAGGGTGCTTTGGCCTCTCCCCAGCCCCTCACCCAATAGCACAGCCCTTCCCGTCCTGGCTGTGAGAGGCGGGAGGTGCAAGCCAGACTGTGTCCCGATGCACTGCTTGTCCTCTCTGAGACAGGCCACTGCGACGAGATTCCTGAACAGTGGTCAAGGACACACCAGGACAGGGGGGCCTTGGTGGAGGAGAGGGCTCGGCCCTGCTAGTGCCTTCCAGGGGCCCCTGGGCCAGGCCTTGCTTTCCGGGGCTGCGTCCTCACCAGGCACAGGGGAGGTGGGCAGGGGTCTGCAAAGCAACCTTCCCCCACTGCCCCCACCCCTGCAAACCCAGTCTCCTGGCCCCACATGTCAGCCAGACAGAGGTGGGTGGCTGGAGTCGGTGGGGCCCTGGCAGCCGGCCAGCTCCACCCCTACACCATGGCTCCCTGGGGTGTATGGGCAGAACAACCCCACCCACGTTCTCTCTGTTAATTAGGCCACCCCTGCTAATGAGTAGCTATCATCCTTTCTCCATTACACCTCCTGAGCCATCTGCGCCCCAGCACTTAGCGGGAGACCTGGGGGCGCCCTGGCTGCCGGGCCAGAGGCACTGCAGAGGGAGGCACTCCTGGGTGGCATCCCGGGGCGTGGCTGGGTGCTCCATGGGCTCTCCGCAGAGCTCACCGCAGAGCTCACCCAACTCCGACTCTTCATTTACTGAAAGAGGAGAGGCTGCCGGCCTGGTTTTCATGTAGGGACACTGAGGTGCCCTCTTCATGACTCCCCAGGGGGTCCCCTGCAGCCCACACCTGAGCACAGCTCTGTGCTGGGCACCAGTTGGCGTGTGTGCAGGAGCAGGGGTGGGGCACGTGGGGGTCGAAGACAAGGTTCTGGGCCCCGTGGACCCTGTGGCAGTGGAGTGAGATGGCACATCGTCTCCCTCAAGACAAAGCAAGGGCTGCCCTCTCCGCATCCACGGTGCTGCCTTGTGGGGAGTCCCTGCACCTCTCTGGGCCTCGTGTGCCTCCCTTGGCACTGACCTCAGGCACCTGGACCAAGCTTTGGGCTGCTCCCCAAACCTCCCAGGGCAGGGCCCAGGGAGCCACTGAGACAGGCACCACCGTGGGGACACCAGCAGCAGCAGGGATGGCCTGTCTGGGACCTCCGGCCTGGGCAGCTCCTCTGGAGGAGATAGAAGCCTGGCCCACTCTCTGTGTTGGGGGAATTCGCATTTAAAAACACCCTGGGAAAGCGGCAGCGCCCGTAGTTGTCTGGACTGCCAGGCAGGCACGACTCCATTTTACCCCGTGCGGGGGTGGGGGGCGCTGAGGTGCAAGCAGCTCAGAGCTGGGAAATGTGACGCCAGGTCCCATGCTGTGCTGTTTTAGGGGCTTTGGGGAAATGCTGGGGAGAGTCTAGGTGGGGTGAGGAACAGTTAGGAGCCTCCCATCACCGGGTCTCCTTTGGGCCTCAGCAAAGTGCCACTGCCACTGTCACAGCCCGAGGGGGGACTGCACTTCTGGCTGCAGAGGCTGAGCCCACCCAGCTCCGAACTCCTGAGCTGCAAAGGCGGGCTGACACGTATGGATGGCTAGGGTCTCACCTGAGTACCCTGGGCCTCTGGATGCACGACCCTGCCCTGGCTGCCTGCGGCTAGGGTGGCCCAGGCTGAACAGCACGGGACAGGGAAAGGGCTTCTGGCCCACCTTTGGTGGGCCTGTCCTTGCCCTGGTCTCAGGAACTTCGGAAGGCTGGGAGGCAGGAATGTGGCCACAGCGACCTTCCAGGCCTGTTCTGGCTAGATCCAACCCTCCTGCCAAGTGCACTCGGGGGCTGGGCCAGGGTCAGACATTCCGTCATGTGTAGGAAGAGAGGGCGGCTGCCCTGTCTACCCTCTATCTCGGGCAGTGGGGCACCCAGGCGTGCCTACCTCCTGGGGAGGTCAGCAGGGCCGGCGCTGGGAGGCCCAGCCAGCCTGAACTCTATCTGAGGACCTACATTCTGCAGTGCTCCCTCCCGCAAGACAGGAGCAGGGTGACTGTAGCAGGGGTGACGTCTGTCTGCCTTCCTGTCTGGGCTGGGCCCAAGGTCACGTCTTATTGGCAAGTGGTCAAGATGCCAAGTGGTCAAGGAACCAAGAAGGGGGAGGGTACTGTCCCTAAAGTCAGATCTTGGCTCAAATCCTGTGTGACCTTACATGGGCACCCCTCCCTCTCTGAGCCTCAGTCTGCTTCTCCAGCACATGGGACAAGGCTTCCCTGACGGGGCATGGGAGAAAGCACCAAGTCATTTGCCTTCCACACCGTCCGTGCTCAACAGGGGCTCATGGGTTCCGAGTCCACCACCTCCAGGGGAAGGGGCGGACGGAAGTCCGTACTGGGGACAGGTGTTGACAAGGGAGCCTGACTGACATCAGGGGAGTGACTGGGTCTTCCTCACAGGCTTCGGAAACCTGATCCAGGTAAATGTGGGCAGGGCCCCTGCTGGGACTCCACCCCAGGGGCAGCCAATGAGGTTGAGTCTGTTCTTGGCGCTCCAAATAAGGTCTCAGAGAACTGGCTTGGACCTGGGCCTTTCATGTGCTTTTGTTGTGGGAGCAGGAGCGGAGCCGCACCAACCTCTGGTACCCCAAGCCTAGGCCTGAGCCACCATTAGCCATGTGCTATTTTAATGGCCTGCAATCCTTCCTGCTCTCCTCGCTTCTTGGATCTGTCAGGCGCCCTGCTCTTTGCCTCCAACTGGGGGATAAGCAGGGAGTAGGGGAGGCAGGCCTAGGGCGCAGGACACACAGCTCCCTTTGTGACTGTGGCTGAGTCACAAGGGCAATGCCACCCCCCTGGGCCCTGGGGCGGGCGTGATGGGAGATGGCGTTATTGTGGGGCTGTGGCTGCCCCCACGCCTGTGGCCAGGAAGCTTTCCCACGGGAATGTATGGGGAGGTGGCTGGGAGTGTGGCTGGGAGTGTGGCTGGGAGCGTTGGCTGAAAAGCACATGGTCTGGATCCCAGGACCTGGGTTCAAGTGCTGGCTCTATGAAGATGTGTTGTGAAGCTTTGGGAAGCATCTCTCTGAGCCTCAGTTTCCACCTCTGTGAAATGGGAACAGCCCTCACTGTTCTGTAGAAGGGATATTGGACACAAAAGGGCTGTGTGCACTGTGGCGTGCTGGGCTGTTTGGCAGTTGTGCTGACTTTATTTCTTTTTTTAAAGATTTTATTTATTTATTTTTAGACAGAGGGGAAGGGAGGGAGAAAGAGAAGGAGAGACGCATCAATGTGTGGTTGTCCCTTGTGCACCCCCTACTGGGAACCTGGTCCACAACCCAGGCATGTGCCCTGACTGGGAATCGAACCAGCAACCCTTTGGTTCCCAGGCCAGCACCCGATCCACTGAGCCACACCAGCCAGGGCTGTGCTGACTTTATTATAATCATAATTGTAACCAAACAAGAACAGAGGTTTGGCTGTGTGTTGCCACAAAAGCCAAATGTGTGAGACAGGTGCTAGTGCAAAAGGAAGCAGGTTTTATTCAGGTGCTGTGCAACCTGGGAGAATGGTGGACTCCCATCTCAGAGCCAGTCTCCTCTTTCTGCCCTGGAAAAAGTCCAACCGTCCTCAGAAAGACCAAGACAAAAGCCAGCGTCCAGAGGTCCTGCTCCGTTCTGAAGTACAGTTCAAGGGAGCCCACAGGCAGTTGCGGTGGTCTTAGTCCCCGTCCAGGCAGCTGCGCTTGCTCCCAGCGGCCGCCCTCGCAGGATCCCTCCTGGATCCTGCATGTGGAGGCTCCTGCTGGAGCCTCATGGTCACATGCTCACCACCAGGTGGGCAAGAGGAAGTGAGAGAAGCTCCCCCCTGGAGACCAAGGGCCACGTGGATGCTGAGGCCATGGGCCACAGCGCTAAAGCAACATGCAAATCATGAGCCAGAGAGTTTCTTTGTTCCCCTGGGATTATTTAGTTTGGGTGTGGGACACGGATCAGGCGCTTTCTCAAAATGACCAATCAACTCCCCAAACTTCCATATGCTTTGAGTGAGTCCACCTCCCAACCAATCCCGTCCTACCCCATGCTAGACTGACAGGTCTCTGTGGACCAGTTCCACCCTTGTGCCATTTTGACTTTTATGGCCCACGTGCCTGCCTTCCCTTGGAACCACCCCCAATCTGGTACTAGAGTGGGGTAGATTTTTTTCCTCTGTCCAATTGTCTCGCTAGCTTTTTGTTCGCTCCGTGTGAGACCCTCCCCTGCCACCATCTCGGCCACTGGGAGAGACACCCGGCACTCCGAAAGTCTGCTTTACGGAAACATGATCACATCTGCTCAACATGTGTGGAGCGTCATTGCTGTGTGCCAGGTGTGGTGCTCAGTGACGTACAAGGCCACTCAACTTGCAAGGAGAGAAGCCTGGATTCGAACACTCTTGTCCAATAAAAACTCACCTCCAAACAGGCAGGGGTGGCCCGTGACCCTTCCCACCAGTGGCGCAGCTCTGCGTGTGCTGTTTGCAAGGCTCGCTCACCCTCCGGCTAAAGGTTTAGAGACGGGGAAGGGTGAGGCCTCCAGGAACACAGCCATGTCCTCCCGTCTGTCCCAGTGGGCACCACGGACGTCCCTTTCTCGTACCCATTTCTCTTGCCCTGGGGTCCTCACGTGCTCCCAGACCTCCCACCTCACTGGTGGTCCCATTTCTATCACATTTGCAGGCCGCTCAGAAGTGAAAACCCTCACAGATACGTTGGGGGTGCTCATTTGGGCCTGGGCCAGGAGCTTTACATATGTGTCCTCCTTTATTATTACTGGTGGCGCTGTCACAGTCCCCACTCGAGTCACCCAGCTGGCGGGGCCGGGAGTCAAAGCCACCTGACCTGAGTCCAGAGTAAGCACTTCTGACCTCTCCCTGAAGTGCGGCCCCCTCTCTTCCATCCTCGGAAAGAAAAGCCTTTCTGTACTCCCCACCTTGTCTCTGGTCACTGTTACTCCCAGCAACACATGCCAATGTTTTTCGCCCTCTCTTTCTCTCTCCCTTTCCCACTCTCTAAAAATAAATAAATAAAATCTGTAAAAAAAAAAAAAAAGATCCAGCCAGGACTCCAGGTCAAAACCCTGGCTCTGTCCCTGCAGGGCACGGTGAGCCCCTCCCCTCTCTGTGTCCCTGTCCCTGTTCCATGAGGTGGGGGTAGTGACTGTTCTGAGAACCTGAGGAGGCAATAACCATGAAGAGCCCAGAAGGACCTAGGAGGTTCGAGCCCACGCATCAGGAGGCCCGGCCATATACCAGCTGTGTGACCTTGGCTGCATTGCTTTGTTCCTGCTGTACCAGTGGGACCCCCGCCATAGCATGGGGAGGGTATGATTAGAGTGACCCACGTGAAACAGACGGTCGTACTCGGTGTCCCTGTGGACTCGGCGGCTGCTCTCGGGACCGTTAGTAGGACTAATGGTAGGCAGTGTTGTGATTAATAATAATTTATTTGGATCCTCTCCTTTGACTCCTGAAGCCTTCTGGGAGCTCTGTGGTGCCAGTAACTGGCTCGCTGCTGTCACCCTGATGTGAGTCAGACTTGAAGCTGAGGCCTGTTCCCCACCCTCACCTGGAGTCTGGCACAGTGCCTAGCACGTAGTAGGTCTCTGAGAAGCCTGATGGTGAAAGGGCAGCCAGAGCTTGGCCAGCCAACCACTGCCCTGGCCAGGTCTTTCCTGTGTGGCCAGTGTGGCAGCTGACTCCAGGTCTCTGTGTCCCTTGCTTGGGCAGCCAGCCTGGCAGGACCCTGCCGTGTGCTGAAAGTGGCACCTCCAACTCTCCATCTGTGCCCTGCTGGCCAGCACTCTCTGGTTGGGGGGCGTAGGGTTGGGGGGGTAGCTGCCCTGCATGCCTGGGTCCCAGGGAACAGCTGAGGCTGCCCCACCTAGCAGGTGGCTGAGCCCTGAAGGACAGACCTTGGGGAAACAGAGGCTTAGAGGTGGTGACTTGCCTCCTGATATGTAAGGGACTCACCAGCCTTTTCTGGAGAAGTCCCTTTTGCTCCCTTGTTTCTTGGCCCCCCATGGTGGGCCGGCCCCTCCAGCCCTGATAACGGAGTGTCCACTGTGGCCCTAGGAGGGAGCGGCAGGCCAAGGGCCCTCCCCTCGGTGGGCGTGAGCTGCAGTCTGGACAGCCCGCTGGGTAGCTTTATTGCAATTCTTCCTCCCTGCAGCCTGGTTGTTTATGCAGGCAGGTGAGAGGTATCCCCACCTGCAACAACCCCACCCCCCGAGGCTGCCTACAAAGTTCCACGCACACTGCACCAGGCGGCTTTCCTGCTCTTTCAGAGAAGGGACCTGCAGTGCCCCGAGCCCACACTCTGTGCGGGCCTCACCCCGGAGGCCGGGGGAGGCCGAGTTCGTGAGTGATCAGGGAGTCAGTGCACAGTCCGGCCACCGGGCTCCGTCCCAACTTCCCCACTTCCAGCTGTGTGACCTCAGCCCAGTGAACCCCCTTCTCTGAGCTTCCTTTCTCTGTCTTGTGCTCTCCCTCCCTCATTACCACATTCACAGCAAATATTTTTTGAGGGCTCATCCAGCAGCTGGCACTGATCTGAGCAACACATCACCAACCCCCCCCCCATACACACACACACACTGTCTTTGGCGTGACGGGAAGTCTGAAATGTAGTGAATGGTCAGTAAGGGTAATCACCATTGTCATTAGTTGTTCTCGTCACTTACCCTGTGATGGTGTGAAACCCTTGCAGCACCTGTGACTTGGCAATCATTCGTCCTTGTAAAGATGGGGGAGGGCAGGGAGTCCCCACCCGGCAGGGCTGCCGTGAGCCATCGGAAGCCTCCTGCCTCCCAGAACCTCAGCGGCGGGAGCAAGCTGCCGTCGGAGGCCGGTGACCAGAACAGGAGTGGGGGTGTTGGCCCAAGTCCAGATTTCTCTCTGAGCTTTTGTAGGCACCAGGAATGGTTCTTCACCTGGGCCTCAGTTTCCTCTTTGGCCTAGCAGACGGACTAAAGGATGCCTTTTCTAGAAGCTCTTGGGGTTTCAAGAACCCAGAACCTGAGTCTCAGGATGTTGGGATGGTGTGTGCTTGGGGAGCACTAAGCTGGGCCCCGTTGCCGGGAGGCCTGGAGCTCAGGGGGGGCTCACGGTCATGTAGCCAGTTGTGCACGGACTGGCTGGCCGCATGCCAGGCTCTTGGTACCCCTCCCCCAGTGCCTTCCGCTCTGCCGGGCAGGTCAGCCCGCTCTGGCTCCGTCTGCTGCCAAGGAGGTTGGACTCTTTCAGGAAAGGGCAGTTGTGACCTGGGCTTGGGGGTGGGGGCAGCATCAAAGCGGCCTGTTGCCGTAGCAACCCTGGCCTCTGCGGGAACTTCGGGGAGAACAGCCCTGGGGCAGTGACAGACGGAAGATGAGGAGGCAGCGCTATCCCTGGCCAGCGTCTGTCCGTCTGTCCGGGAAGCCTGGCCACCTGCCTGGCCGAGGGACGGGGAAGGCTGAGGTGCCCCCTTGTTCATTGCTGAGTCACAGGCATCCCTCAGGGTCGCGGTACCAGCTCTCAGCCCTGCCCCCTCTCAGCCTCCCTCTGAGAGTCTGTGACTCACTCACGGTCCGTCATCCCTAGCCCTGCAGGGGAGGAGGGAGGAGCCCGAAGGGGCAGGAGGAGGCATCCCCGGCCAACAAACCCCAGCACTTCCCTGGGCTCCTCCTCCTCCTCCTCAGCACTGGCTGCCCTGCCCGCCCTGCACGCCCTGCCCTGTGCAGGAGAGGGGCTCGGCAACCGCCACACGCACGCGAAGGAAGGAACGGGAATGAAGGAACAGCTCCCAGCAGGACCGCGGCAGGCAGGTTAAGCCTTGGAGGTGGATCTTGAAAAGCAGTTCAGCTGCCTGACCCTACTTGGGACCCTCTGCCTGGCACCAGGTACCAGATCAAGGAAGGAGGAGGAATGGGGTGTGTGTGTGGCAGACAGAGAGTGGTGGTGCGATGCAGAATTTGGAGGTCTTGGTACCTGTCTGGGAGCCAGCCCAGGGGAGTGTCGTGGCGCTCCCTGGAGCTGGGGCTGGACGGATAGGAAGACAGATCGGTGGAAAGGCGGCGGAACTCTCAGAAGCACTAATCACTGGTGAGCTGGGGCAACTGAGGCTTACTGGGCACAGCCAGCAGGGGCTGCTCCCCGGGGGTGAGACTGCCGCTCACGCCCGCTCACAGATGGGAGGACCAAGGCTTTGAGACGGCAGGTGCTCTCCTGCGGTCACGCGGCAAAAGTCCGGGGACAGCCGGGGTCTAGCCTCAGGGAGGAGAGGCTGCTGCAGGGGGCAGGGCACCCAGTGCCGGAGGGCTGGGTCTGGGCCCCCAAGGGAGCCGAGGGCGGTCTGGCTCTTCGTCACACGGGCGTCCTTGGGGGGAGGAGGTGGCCTTGGCTGTGGGGTTTGAATTCTGGGGACCAGGGGAAGACGGATGGGGAAGCCCAGGCTGAGGGCTGGAGAGTGCAACGCCCACTAACTACCAGGCCCCAGGGCTCCTGCCTGCTGGGCACTGATAGGGCCTTCTCCCACCACACCCCCGCCCTGGGGGGCTTTCCTGTCCCACCGTGGGGAAACTGCTGGTTCCTGTCCTTCCCACCTCCCCCACCAGCCTCCTTCCTGTGGTGCTGAGCTGGGGTCTCCCAGGGCCCCACGGGGGAGTGCTGGTGCCCATTTTCCTGAGGAGGGTTGCAGGGCCCCTCTCACCGCTCCCCTCCCCCTCAACTCCCACCCTGCCTGGAGCAGCCCTGGACTGGGTGGGGTGGGCCAGGCACAGGGGAAGATGTACAGAAATAGCCTTTGTGGCTCCAGAGGGCCAAGGAAGTTGTACATACAAACATTTATTGAATACCTACTGTGTGTCAGCTACTGTCCTAGGGGTGAGGGACAGGGCAGTGAATGAGATAAATAATGGGTCTTAGAACTCGTGGTCCAGACGCACAGCCAAGCCCTCAACATGCCTCTCGCCACCCTGCGGGTACCCTGAGGGGCGAGGCGGGTTCCTTGGGGCGGAGACTGAATGGGAAGGAGTGTCTTCAGTCCGTGAGAGCCACCAGCTGCTGAGTTGGTTCCCAGAGTTGAGGCTGGGGTCTCCGCCAGCGAGGGGGTGGGGGTCTAGGGCTGGGACCAGCTCCTGGGGCCGCACCTGCCCCCGCCCCTTTTCTGCAGGGACTCAGGTACAGACCCACGTTGGTCTCGGCAGCACCTCAGCCACCTTGCCTTCCACCCTCTCTGGGCTGCAGCTGAGAGTGTCAGGTCATGCAGGACGCCCCTGCAGCTGAAGTCCGTGAGGGAGGCCACACCTGCAGCCAGACGGCCTTTCGAGGTCCATCTCGAAGGCTGACCTGCCTCCGGTGGGCCTGCCGTGGGTCTGCTGTGGGCCTGCTGGGAGGGAGCTGCGTGCAGGCTGGGCTCCAGGCAGCCTTCGCTGTTGTTGCCCCGGGCCACTGGGCAGGGGCCAGGACTGTGTCAGGGACACAAACAAACAAGACAGTTAGGATCTGAGGCTGAGGAGTGAGATTAGCTCCTTGGTGGAGGTGGGAGAGAACTTTCTGGCGGAGGAGGACAGGGACGCTCTGCCTGGGGCGCTCCACAGGCAGAGGATATCTAGCCTGAGGGACGGGGGGAGGGTTGAGGTTTGTGTGCGAGGGTGGGGGTGGGCGTTCCTGGCAGGGGATGCTGTGGGAAAAGGTTTGGGAATGGTGAGAGCCTGGGGGCATGGGGCGGGGATGGCACGGGAGACCTGGCAGGCACAGGTCATTTCAAGGGGGCCAGAGTTCCAGTTCAGCAGGTTCCAGTCTGCTCCTGCAGTGCAGGGGTGGGGGGTGGGGTGGGGGAAGGGATGGTAGGATGCCTTGGGCAGGATGGGGAGGGCAGTGTTGGTGGTGTGGGGCCCAGGCTGTTGCTGGAGGGACCATGTGTGGGAGGTGGGAGCTGTGCCCATTTCAAGGATATGGGTGGGCTTCTGCATGGCAGGGGGGAAGAGCCAAGGGCAGAGCTGGTGGGGGCATGAGAGCGATGTGGCAACAAAGCCCCAAACCCCGGTGCTACCCTACCCCAGAGCTTTAGCAGGCTCTGCACCCCCAACCCCAACCAAGGGCAGCTCTGTGGACCCCTCTTTCTGACTCACAGCAGATGGGGTCATCACGTGAGCAAGCCTGGCAGCTGAGGGTCCCGGACCCCAGGGAGCAGGCAGATGGTGAGGCTGGGGGTGGCAGGGTTGGCACAGAGGGGCCTCTCCAAGGGGGTGGGGCAGGGGCCTGGCCGGGCTCAGCCTATCCAGGCGTGTGTTTTGCCTGTCTGGTCCTCAAGCCCCGTCGGGAGCTCCTGAGGTTCCTGGGGAACCCTGCAGGTTCTGGGGTCCAGCCTGGGCTGCTGGGCAGAGGGGCCATGGGCCAAAGAACAGCTTGGGACACACAGTTTCTGACCCTTGCTCAGTTCCAGCCTGCCCCATCACAGGTGGGCTGAGGCATGCCCCAGGGCCCTCAAACCCCAGACTCTCCCTGGTCCCCTGGGGGCTCGCTGGGCCAGACCCCTGCTTGAGCCCTTGGAGCCTGTGGGGTGCTTGCTTTGCAGGCTCTGAGGCTGGTGCGTGTGCTGAGCCCACTTAGAGGCGAGGACCCTGAGGTGCTGGAGGCTCACCTGTGTGTGACCGTTGGTGTTTGGGGCTCTCATCCATCCAGCTCTCCTGCCCCTCGGTGGGGAGGTGCTCCTCGGCCGGCCCAGCTCTGTGCTGGGTGCCCTTGTCTCAAACCCCATCCCCACTGCTGCCCAAATCCTGAGGGACCCACAGAGAGAGAGCAGGGCCGCTTGCCTGGGGAGAACCTTGGCTCTGTCCCTTTCTGGCTGTGGGATTTTGGGTGTCTGCCTCAGTTTCCTCGTCTGGAAAGACTGGGTAACAATAGTGTCTCTGTGGGGGTCATGGTGGATAGGGAAGGGCTTGGAGTAGCTCCTGCCTTGTGTAAATGTCAGTCTTGCCATAATCTCCCCATTGGGCAGATGGGAGCACGGAGGCCCAGGAACATCTTTTAATAGCCAGGGGGACTTAGTCCTGCCTCCCCCCAGGGAGCCACCTGAGGCCACCTGGGCTCCAGAAGAGCCCTGTCCCCCACCCCCAGCCTCACTTGTGCTTTGACGAGGAGGCCTGGGGGGGGGGGGGGTTGTGCATCTGCTCCTGGGCTAACACCAGCTCAGGCCGATGGTATTGAGCTTGGCAGCTCCAGGCTGGCAGAGACCAAAGTGGAGTCCTGGAGGGGCTGGCAGAGCTTCTGGGAACCAGGGGACAGGCCTCTGCGCTGGAAGGAGATGGCCTGGGGCTGGGGGCCTCAGTGTCCTGAAGCCAGCACGGCTCCTGTCCCTAAACAGCTGGAGGTTCTGTAGCTAATGGCTCCAGTGTGGCTGTCCAGGCTCAGGGCCACTTAACCGAACCCCAAATGAGCCACAGCGAGAGTAGAGCCACCTCTGCTGTCTCTCCATCCCTTCCCCCCCTTACCTCTCTAGGGTCTCGGGGTAAGCGGGGGCTCGTAGCCTGCTGCCGAGGCCCCAGCCTCCTGGACCTCGATGTCCCTACCCACACACAGGGTGGCATTATCGCCATGGCAGGGCTGTTGCTGGAATGTGGGCAAGAAATGGCTGCAAAGAGTGAGCTTGGCCCACTGTGCACCTTCGAGAGGCCTTCCCAAACTTCAGCGAAAGGCTTTGTCTTTGGGGCCATGGGCTGGTTGAGTTAGAACAAGCTCAAATCCTTGAAAAGCGACCTTGAGCAAGCAAGCAGCTTAAGACCTGGAAGTTTTACTATGAGTTTTACTATGTAGGTGGTAAAACTGAAGGGACCTGAATATCCACTGTCCAAAAGAGCCCCTGCAGGGATTAGCTGTGACAGCCGCACGCTGGGCACGGGGGCCTTCTCCAGCTGTCCTAGACCTCGGCTCCCCCACCGCCCAGCTCAGCTGTTCCCTGGGAGAGGCAGCGCAAGGTGCGGCAGCCCTGGGGCGGCGCAGTGCTGTCCCAGCCCCGTCATCCGAGTGAGTGCGGACGGCTGTATCAGCCCCTTGGTGCCTCATTTTCCCCAGGGAGCCTCTGCATCTCAGGTGCTGAGCATGTTGCCTGGCACACCATGGCAATGCTGTCATGGCCACTGTCCTGGGCCCACCCCAAGCACTTCTGCTGGAGAGCAGCAGGGAGTCTGTCCTGGAGCCGTGACCCTGACCTCCCGTGGTGTCATTGGGAAAGGCATCAGAGAACCTGCCGCCACGAGCTCCCTCCCCCAGTGGGGTTCTGGTCTGTGGCCCGAGCTGTTGTCTAAGGCCGGGACTCCCTTCTGCTCCCTGGGACCCAAGGCCAGACTGGGGCCATGTCTGGGCCTGCAGGGGAGCCCCGAGTTCAAGTTGGGCTGGTTTCCCAGGACAGCCCTCTGTGGTCACTTCTCCACTGGGCTCAGTTCCCTTGGCTCCTGGGGCTCCTTCTCGGTGTCTGGCCAAGTCTGGCCCTCAGGGTGCGGCTCTGTGGCTGGCACCCTGTGTCCCTGACCCTATGGCAGGGGAGACAACTGCCCAGACCCACCTGCCTTGTTGGTGACAAATGCAAGGGGTGAACCCCAGGGGCTGGCCATGCTTGGGGCTGCTGAGTCATGCTGGGCCTGGTGCCCTCTGGCCCCTGCTTCTCCAGCCGTGTCACCATCTGGGCATGCGTCAAACCCTGGGGCAGCTCATAACCCAACACCCTACCCCTGCCGTGTGCTGCTCCACTGCCAGCAAAGCCCCTCACTCAGGCCCCGGGCTGTTAGTCCCCAGAGACTTACATCTTTATCCTTATTTCACAGAGGAGGAAGCAGGTCCCAGGTCCTCAGGCCAGTCAGAGGTGCCAGGGCCCCGAATCCGGGTCCCCTGCTTTCGAACCTGGACCTTTCCTCATGACACCATGGATGGCGCTCCTGGTTGGGGGAGAGCAGGTGGACACCTGCAGGGGTTTGAGTTTGCCAGGGAAGTTAGGGAGCTTGGGTGTCATGTGGGTTCTTCACGGCCCCTTCCAGCCCCGAGCTTCTCTGGTCCTAGGGGTGAGTGGCACCCAATGCCCACCTTCTTCCTAGGGATTGAGTCCCTGGTGGCCCACCGGTCCCTCCAGCAGCACTGGGCAGAGTCTGTGGGCAGGCGAAGCTTGCATCTTGAAACCTTGCCGGCCACCGTGCCCCGCCGACTTCACCACGAGCACCGCCTGGCTGCATCTCCAGGGGCTCCGACTAGCGGCTAACAGCTCAGAGAGCTGGATGGGAAGCACAGAGGGAGAGGGGCTCAGGGGAATGGGACCAGAGTGAGGGAGGGGTGGGGAACCGGGGACACCCTAAATCAACGGGGAGCTGATGCTGCCCCTTGGCTTTCTGTGACCCAGTGGGCCTGCGCCTGGGTAGGGGTGCCCCTAACCTTGAGGCCCTCACCCCTCCCACCCACAATGCACATGACATGGCCTTGGAAGAGCTATGGCAGTGGGCAGGGCCAGAGGAATCCTCCTGTGGTTTTCTCAAAGCTGTACTTATCCTGTGTCCGTGACCGTGCCTGCCGCATCTGCCTGGGCTCTGCCACCTATGGACACGCCCCAAACCAGCTGGGCAGCGTCTGCTCTCAAGCTCCCGGGTGGGAGTCGAGCATGCCTGGTCTCAGTGCCTGAACTGGGTAGAGGGAGCCAGGGCCAGGGGCAGCACGCATCACAGGCAGCAATGGTAGTGGTGGAGGGGGGACAGCAGTGCCTCCCACAGAGACCCTGCCACAGGTGCCTGCACCCCCGGGAGTCCTGCCTCTGCACCCCCATGTGGGCTTGGGGAACCGGAGTGGGAAGCTGCAGTAACTGCTATCTGGGCAGAATGGGAACGTAAGGGTGAGGGCACCTGGCCCCTGGTCCTGGGCCTCTTGGACCTGCATGTCCACCACCCTGAGGACAGAAAGAAGTTGGTGAGCAGTCATGACATGAAACCTGACATGAAACGAGCCTCGTCCTTTGTCCCCCACCGCCACTCTGGTCAGCGGTTCTCATGGGTGTGAAGTGAGTGTTGTCAGAGACGTGGCTCCAGGCAGCGAAGAGCTGCGAGATGTTGTGGGTATTGCTGTTGTCACAAGAGCCGAGTGGCTGTGGGTGGGACCCAGGATGCTGCGCCTCCCTCCCTCTCTGTGTGCATGGCTGCAGTTTGCAAGCACCGCGTGTGTGTAAAAGGCTGGGGTCCCATCTGCGCCCCCTCCCCGGCTCCCCTGAACCACAGCCCCCCTGCCGGCTCCCTTTAAGCACAGGATCTTTTGATCCCACTGCGATGGCGTCGGCCTTCTCTGGCCCAGCAGGCCCAGGAGTCTCTTCCAGGACAAGGTTCTACCGAGAACAGCAACTCCTTTCTTTGCTTTCTCTTCCGCTTCCCCGGGGGCCAAAAATAGTGCCTGAATGGGACACAGCTCTGGGCCAGCAGCAAGACAATAGCCACCTCCTGGCCGACCAAAGCAGGCCTCCTGGCTCTGGTCCATCGCTGGGGGCGGAGGTGTGGGGGTGCAGGGGTGCATGGGACCTCTGGCCCCGTGGCCCCAAGCCCTTACTGTCTTTCTCATGACCTCTGCCAGAAATCATCCCAGATCCCCGCCATTCCCTTGGAGTGTGATGGCCAAGGCATTTCCCCACTTGTTCTGGGAAGTGTTTGTGGCTGTGTGGCTGAGACCCTGGGCTCTTAGCCCCCCTGAGCAGCCCACCCCGTCTCCCCATCAGCTGCTGATCTGGAGCCGGAGGCCTCGGTGGAGGTGCCCACCCCTGTCCCCTTCTGTGCCCTGTTCTGACCCCCGGAAGCCACCCCATGGCTCTGATGTCCTTTTCCCTTTGACTCAGTGGGATTTTCTAGGGGTCAAAAGGTGTGCCCTCTGGGGAGGAAGTGAGTTCCCTGTCACAGAGGTGATCAAATAGTCTGGATGTGCACCGGATAGGGGCCAGGATTAGTCAAGCATTAGACAGGCCTAGGTCTTGACGTCTTCAAATCTTGGAGGGGATCTTGGTTTGGATTCCATGCCCCTCTCTTACCGGCCAGGTGGCCTTGAGGAAATCACATCACCTGCCCAACCCTCTATTTCCTCATCTGGACGATGGGTTTGACAGAGCCGACTTCTCAGAGTGGTGGGAACGGACCTCCAAAATGCTCACTGTAGTGGCTGGCACACAGAAGGGGTTTCAGAAGCTTGGCCCCTGTTCTCCTGTGGTATTGACTCTGTGACACATAGAGGAGGGTCTGATGCACTCTTAGACCCCGGGGAGCTCTGGAAAAAAACAGAGGGATTCCCCAGCGCCAGGGTTCACTCAGAAGGAAGATTCCAGGTGGGCTGTGGCAATCTGGGAAGGCTTCTTGGAGGAAGAGGCTCCTTAAGAAGCTTCCAGGGTAGTATGGCACATTCTGCATGCATGGCAGCCAATGATGGGAGTTAAAGAAGTGTCCGGCCTGGGCTGAGGTCAAGGCCACAGGCTGGCAGCCTCTAGAGGAAAATGTAGCTGACAATAGCCATTTTGGGTCACAGGGTTAGCCCCCCACCCCTGCTGGGTTCTAAAAAGGTTTGAGTTTAAAGTCAACACTGACAAACTTAGATGGGCAAGTGGTCTCCAAAAACTACTGTCCTAACGCTGCCCTTCCTCCTGACAGCTCCCAGCCTGGCCTGGCCAGCGTCCGAGTCACGAGTCACGGGCACTTGGGTAGGAGACAAGTTGGGGGCTTCAGCTGTGTTGGGTCAGAGCCTGGCAGTGACGTAGTTCCTGAAGCTGCCAATGGTTGCCAGGGGAACGGTTGCCAGGGGCTGCTGTCACCTGCGCCCCTTCTCCCGCTCTGGCGGGCTGGCGGCTTGCAGCCCGTCTTCCCTGGCTACCCCCTTTGTTTGAAGCTCCGTGAGAGTAAGGGGGCAGGGGCTGGGGTGGCTGGGCTTCCAAGTCCCCCTCTGGCCTCTTGAACTGGGAGAAACTCATCCAGCGCCCCAGTGGCCTCAGCCTGCGTGCAAGGTGAGCCCTTGGCTCATGCATTGAAGCTCTTTCTGCATTTTTAGTCCCTGATTCTACAGAGGAGGAGTCCAGGTACGCCTCCCCTGCAACCCGCCTCCCCTCCTGCCTCCATCCTCTCACTCCTGGTCCCGCTTCTCTCTCCTCCCCTCTTTCCTTTTCCTTCTTTACCCCTGCCCTCCTTCTTTCCCCCTCCGTCTTTCTCCTCTCCCCTTTCTTCCCCACATCCCTCCATCCCCCCCATCCTCCTCCGTCTTTGTCTTCTGCCCCCTATTCCCCCTGCATCCCCATTCCCCCTCTTCTCCCCAACACTGACAGTGTGGCCGTCGGATGGGGGTGGGGTGGGGGAGAGGCTGTGATGGCAGAAGGACCCTGGGGGGAGTTATAAGCCCTACTTTTAGGGGAATTGGTTTATTAAACAGCTTTAAGAAGAGCGAGGAAGTGGTTTGGGGTAAGGAAGGTCCTCACACCTTTCCCCGCGGTCACACCCCAACTACAGATGATTTTCCGTCCTTGGGTCACACCCCCATGGTCAGAGACAAGCAAGGGTCCAGGATCTGCAGGGCAGACGGAGGAGTGGAGCGGGGATGGGGTCACCTGGGGGTCCTGGCAGCCCCTAGGACCAGGGCCCTGGGGGGTATTCAGCGAACTCCAAGGAAACACATTTTTTGGAGCATCTTTTATATGAGTTTTGAAGCAACGTTCTTTACAGTCAGGTCGGGTCCAGGGGAACAGGCAGCAAAACCAAGGGCATGAGTTCTGGAGCCCAGGCCTGGGGTCGCATCTCATCGCCACCTCCCACTAGCTGCATTACCTCCAGCAGGTAACTTGACCTTCTGGGGCCCTACTGGGGCCTCAGTTTTCTGTATTTATTAAATAGGTACAGTGGTACTTGTCTCATAAGGTTTGGGGAGAATTAAGTGTGTTAGCTTGCATAAAATGCTTAGAATCAAGTGTTGCCTTTTCAAAGAGTTTAATTAACGTCAGTATGCTCCTGGAGGTAGTGAGCACCCCACCCATGGGGTGTGCAAACAGTGGCAGATCTGCAGAGGCTGTGCTGTGCTCTCAGTGAGCTCGGATAGGATCTTGATCTGCCTGTCCCTGGTGGGGACCATGTACCAGGACTTGGGCCTTGAGCCCTAGCCTGGGCCAGGCCCCCCGCCAGGGACCAGCGACCTAGAAGAGAAGAGAAGAAACGGAGGGGTGGTGGCCGACCTTGGGGACACTAAGGGTCCTGTACTCCAAGGGCAGTGCTTTGCTGGGGCCAGGGCAGCCGAACGGATGGCAGCTTCCAGAAAGCAAGCAGGGAGGCAATGGCCGGCCCTGTGGGCCTGGCGGGGGTGCAAATGGGGAAGGGGAAATTCATCCAGACGGCTGAGGTCCGACTGTGGTTTGCCAGAAAGGGGAGTCTGGCCGGGAGGGAGGGAGAGAGGACCAGCCCCGTCCGCCCTGGCTGCCAGCCTGGAGGTAAGCCAGGCCCTTCGCTGTAAGCCTGTCACTGCAAGGCAGGTGGGGCACAGGGTTCATAGTTCCTGACTCAGCAGAGGAGGACATGAGGCCCAGACAGGGACACTTGGCTGCGCAGCTAGTTCTGGACCTCGTGTGTCTCACTCCCGCCACCCCTGCTGGGGGCTGGGCGTTCCCCTGGCAGGTGCTGACAGGTGTGTGCCATGGGGTCTTGGTGTGCAGCCTCAGCGGCTCCTCAGGGTCAGGGCTGGGGCAGACTTGGCCGTGGGCTGCAGACTGGCCTGGAGCATGGAGCCGTGACAGGGGCTGGACTTCGTGAGAAAAACCCCGGTACCTGAGCCCCACCCCAGGTTGGGCCGGATCTGGGACCCCTCCTAATCCCGCCTCCTCCTCCTTTAGGGTCTATGTCTCCTCAACCCACATAAAATTCTAAGAGGCTTCGATTCTTAGCTCCTAAAAGCTCTTGCATCCTCACACACTCTCTCTCTTTTTTCTTTCTCTCTCTCTCCCCCACATCCTAAGTGTCTCAGCGGCTTGAGGCAGGGCTGAGGGCCCAGCTGGCTGTGGTCAGCTTTAATGGAACAGCCAACCTGGGGACAGGCTGGCAGTGCCCTTTCCTCAAGAGCTGGTGGTGTGGGCTGCAGGGAGGCAGGATGGGGCCAAGTATACCCGGGCTCCCGGGACCTCCTGCCTGGAAGTGTCAGGGATACCCTGGGGACTATCACAGCCTAAATGGCTCCTGCAGCCCGTCTCTAATGGCCTCTGGGACAGCTCAGAGGGGAGGGAGGGGCTGCAGGCCAGGAGCAGGGATGCCGACAGGCTTCAAGGCTGTACAGTGTCAAGCTTTCTAAGAGCTTATTTTCATGCTGATAACTGTTGTGCATGGAAAAAAAAAAAAAAAGATGCGCTACGACATTGGACCTGGATGCTGAGGGCAGCCATGCTCTGCGGATCTTCATCCTGCAGGACTTATCAGAACCTTTGATATGCTAACATAATGCAAGACCAAGTGGGCCTGCAGCCCTTGTCTAACTCGGGAAGCCGTCCTTAGAAAGTGCCCTGGCGAGGTCCCTCATGGTCAAGTCCCGGAGGAGGAAAAGGACTCCGGAGACCAGAGTGGCTAAAACCATGGGCTTTAAGGTTGGAGGGATTTGGGCTTGAGTCCTGGCTTGGCTGCTTATTGGCTAGGAGGTCTGGGGCATCACTCAACCTCTTTGGACGTCAGTTTCCTTATCTTTCAACTAGGGAGGGATATAACAGCTTTTGCTTCACGGAGTGATGATGAAGACTGAATGACAATTTGTGCAAGTGCTTCGCAGAACACCAGGCACAAACTGGGCCCTTGCCCAGTGGGAGCTGTCCTCCCCCGCTCTCTGGGCTCTCTGGGTCCTTCTCACTGGGCAGATTTCAGATGAGGATGAGGAAGGCGGAGGCTCAGGGCATCCAGACCTGCACAGACCTGTCACAGGGTTGGCATCCCAGTGTGTGCAGAGGCTTGGAGGCAGGAACACAGAAGCCTGGGCTCCTCTCTGGTTGGCTGGCCGTATGTTTTCCTCTCTGCAGTCCCTTAAGCAAACACTCCATCCTGGAGAGCAGACCACAGGCTGGGCGGCTCTGGGTAACTGAGTTCTTCCACGCAGGCTGGGAGCCTCCCCTTACTCCCTTCCTGGGCCCCCACAGGGCCAGGGCCTGGCCCATCTGGGCACCCAGGGGGAGTGGGGGCCATGGCAGGACAGCCCACCAGCAGATCTGGGGCAAGAATGTGGGACTCACCCTGGGCAGTGAGTGAGCAAGGCTGTGGCATCTCCAGTCTCTGGGGGGAAGCTTCTTGCTTCATTTTTATTTTCCTGTATTGTAGGAAAATTCCTGAAACCTGAAGTCACTCCGCCTCCCCCAGCAATGCCAGATCCCTCTTCCTGGGGGGTGCTCTGTGTAGTCACTTAACTTGGGTCTCAGTCACCCCACTTTTGAGCAGGAAGAGAGGCAGGAGAGAGGCTCAGTGTTGGCGAGCTATGCCCCCAGGACCTCTGCAATAGGGGAGTGGGGGGCTGTGCTGGGAGGGAGGCATGGCCCCTGGTCCCACAGAGGTTGCCTCCTTCAACTTGCTGGGCACAGATGTTTCTAAGTAAGATGGACTTTTATAAAATAGTTTGGAAACCTCAGGTGGAAGGTCCTCTTGGCGCCCTTCCCCACCCCTCAAGGAGGAAACACCTGCAAGGGTGTCCCACCCTGTCCTGATCTAACTGCCATCCCCAGCTGGCCCTGGAGGCCCGTCCGAGCAGCCTCTCCGATCTCCTCCTGAGAGCCAGACCGCTCACCCCCCCAGGCTTCTTTCTCTTTATCCTCGGTGCTGCCCTGCGTCCTCACATGTGCATGAGCACACACACACATGGACACACACACGCATGGTCATGCGCACGTGGGCATGCACAGGCGCACACACATGGGCACACATGTGCACACTCACACATGTACTTGCATACTTACACTCTCAAGGTTTCATCCTTGCCCTCCCCCTCCCCCACCCCTCTCCCTGTCCCTCTCCTGGGCCAAGCCCTTGCTTCCTAAAGCCTTCTGCCCAGGGTTCTAGGGGGATTGCCAGCTGGTTGATATTGCCCCCCACCCCAGGAGCAGCCAGGGACCAGGCCTGGAGCAGGAAAGCTGAGCTGGGTCTTGTACCTCTGTCCCTCCCCACAGAGGAGTAAGACCAGGCTCATATCCAAAGACCCAGTGGGGGTCCTCTCCCCGGGGCCCTTTCTCACCACCACACCTTCCTTCTGCCAACTGTCTTTGGGAGGGAGGCCTCTTTTAGGTTCCAGAAAGCATGACACATTGTCCCCAGGTTGAGAAGAGGTTCTGCCTGGACACAGGCTGCCTCCCCTCTGCCCCCCGTCCTAGCCCTGCCGTGTCTCCACTGAGCCATCCGGGGTGAGGCCCCACCCCTCTCTGACTCCTCCTGTCAAAGAGGCTTCTGGTTTTATCCAGGCTTGTCACCCAGTGGTCCCCAAGCCTGTGGAGTGTCGGTCCAGGGGACACTTGTTAAAGCCAGTACCCCAGTCCCACCCCAGACGTGCTGTGTCCTACCCTCAGTGTGCGGGGATGTGAAAGTGTATTTTCCTCAGCTCCCTGGGGGGTCTGACTCCCACCACTGGCAGGTCTGGAGCCCCTGATGTGCACTCTTTGACAGTGGGGGGCATATAGGGATGAGTGTGGGCCGTGGTCACTGCCTCCACCCCCCAATAATTCAGAAGTTAATTCTGGTGGGGGATGGGAGGTCAGGTATAACTTCAAGGCGGGGGTGTCTTAGGTGACTTGTCCCAGGGATTGGGAAGGCACGCCAGGCAAAGGGACATGAGGCAAGTGGGGTGTGGTCCACCATGAGAGTGGGGGACCAGGCCCCGGGGCATCTTCCTGCCCGGGAAGGGTTAACCCCAGAGCCACCCAGGTCCGGTCCACTCAACTTCCACCTCCATCCTCTGCGGAAATGGGTTTTCCAGGAGCCTGGACTGGGCTAGTGGTGACATGTGGCTGGACACGGTTGACAGAGGAAGTGACTCAGGCCCCCGGGGGAGAAAGTGAGGTGCGGGTCTCCTGCCCGTTGCCCTCTGCCACCATGAGGATGGCAGGGCTGAGCCTGAGCTGGAGCCAGAGCCCCTTCCCCGGGGCCCAGTCAAGTCTGGATCCTTAGGGACCCTGTGAGTGGCCCCCATTGTGTCGAGCTGGGTCGGACTGTTCTGTTCTCTCCGTGTGTTTACGGAAAGCCTGACGTCAAGGGCAGCTGCCCTGGAAGAGGAGCTGGGGGGGCCCCCCTGGGAGCTCAGCCCCCAAACCCTCTCTCCCAGGCTGGAACTACCTGCACAGCCTGTGCTAGCCCCCTGATTTTCTCTCCTTTTTGGGGGGATCTTCCAATCCAGGGAAGCATGCCCCTTAGGGAGCTTTGCCAGCACCAGGTCTGCAAGGTGCTCTCCAGAGTGAGACCCAGGTCTGCGCCTTGACCCCACAGTGGCGCTCATGGAACAATAGCCCTTCCCTGGCCTCGGTGTCCTCATCTGTAAGACGGCAGAGCAGCAGGACCGGCCTGCAGGGTGGCAGTGTAGAGGGCGCTGCTGCTGTGGTCGTCGTGGCAAGAATCTCCCTCTCAGCCCCTCCCGGCTCTGGCTGGTGCTGTGTGAGGGTCCACGGGCACTGGCCTGGGGCCAGTGGTTGGCTCTAAGGGCATCTGGTGGCTGCGGTCCGTCCTGCTCTGTGGGTCCACAGTTCCAGAGACCAGGGACAAGGTTCTGGCCACACGGTCTTTGTGGAGGTTCATGCATGGGGTTCAGTCTTCAGAGCACAGTGCCCTTCATTCCTGGCCGAGCCAGGTGGGGGCACCTGGGGTGGAGAGCAGGGCATTCTTCGGCCCTGCTGGAGGTACTGGCAGTGGGGGGGTTCACCTCCATCATGGAGACTGACTGTGCCCTCGGGGGAGGGGCTGCAGTGTGGGGTGGCTGGGGAGATGGCAGTGGGCAGGGCTGCAGTGTGGGATGGGGCTGGGCAAAGTGCCGAGTGCCCAAGTGGGACAGTGCCCCCCTCCAGCCCAATTTCGGTTAGAATCTCCTCCCGGTCCCCAGTCTGCTCCCTGGTCCCTCAGAGGGCTCCATGGACAGCCCCAGGTCCGGACGGAGGGCGAGGAGGGAACTTTTCTGGGTGGGGTGTCCGTCTTCCCATCGTGCTCCTGGAAAGGAAGTTTCATGCTCTAAGAATTTCCCGGTAAGGTGCTAGGGAGGTTGAGCTGGCGTGGAGGCCACAAGGGCAGGGCATGGAGGGGGGCACGGTGGGGGAAGCAGGGAGGGCCTGCAAGGGGTGTAGGGGTTGAATTAGGGGCAAGCATGGGCTGGGCAGAAGGTGTACAGAGATATTCAGCTGTCAGAGGGGGCACCTACTGCATACACAGCCCTGTTCTCAGTCCTTTATGGGTATCAGTTTATTTAATTCTCCCAGTGACCCTTGACGTGGGCTTGACTATTAGTCCTACTAACAGATGAGGAAAGTGAAACCCAGAGAAGGTGAGGAACTGGCCTGAGGACACACAGCAGTGACTGGGGGACCTGGGATTTGAACCTGTGTGCTCCGACTCCAGAGTCTATTCTACTAAAGGTGGATTAAAAGAAGCCAGGCAGTCCCTCCCCGTCAAAGCCCAAGAATGTCCATGGGGGCAGAGTTGACCACCTTGGAGCGGCTACTCAAACAGCCAGGGCAGGGTGGGGATGAGCCAGGAAGTGTCAGGGTCATGCTGTTAGTCCCTCCCTTGTCTGTGTTTGAATTTCTTTCACGGAACCCCATGGTGGTGTAGTCTCTCTTGTGCTCCTCCGGCGACGGGGAGCTCACTCTCTGTCTCTGTCTTTTGCTCTCAGAGGCCAACCCAGGAGGGCGGATGCGAAGGATAATTCTACCCTTTCCTGGGATCTCGTCTGTGGACAGTGGCAACTCACTTTGGAGGTCACTGTGCCCGAGAGATACGTGTTTCCCAGCCAGCTCCACCCTCCCTTGCTGAGTGATGTCAGGGAGTTATTGGCCCTCTCTAGCCTCAAATGTAAAAGCCAGATTTTCAGAGTGGTCTGTGAACTACAAGTTCACAAGCGTAGAGCAGTGGTCACCTCAGGGGGGGATGCCTGGAAGAGGTGACATTGGACTGGAAGTCAGAGGTAGACAGCACCAAATAGGCAGAAAGGAGAAGGAAGGATGGGGTGTAGGAGGACATATTTTTGTCCTGGATGCTGGGTTTCCTCTTCTGGTCTGAGGTGGCAGAGGCAGTTTTAAAAGGAGCCAAAAATGCTCAGAGGCCACA
Source organism: Tonatia bakeri (assembly GCA_004024845.1). Classification (NCBI taxonomy): domain Eukaryota; kingdom Metazoa; phylum Chordata; class Mammalia; order Chiroptera; family Phyllostomidae; genus Tonatia; species Tonatia bakeri. The sequence continues at coordinate 54,879 of PVIA01001431.1, forward strand.
GAATAAAATGTTGAAAATCACAACCTCGGAAGCAGTGGCCGTTCCCTAAAGCACTTTCACATCCTCCTTCTAAGGTGTCCTGTGCGCAGATGCCATCAGAGCAGGCCAGTGAGCCCCCCGACCAGTGATTGGACTTACGAGGCCTAAGAAATTAGGGTTCCATTGCACATGGTAGGACATCTGAGACTGGCTCCAGGGTAGCTGGACGAAGGCCTGGCTGGGGCAGGAAACAATGACCTCCTGCTTGGGCCACCCCTACCTTTACCACTAGCCTCAAATAGTTTGTCCAAAATCCACCTCTTCCTGGAAACCCTCCTTGGTTTCTCCCAAACTCAGACTCCTTGTGTGCCTCTAGGCTGCCAAGCTTCCCTTCCTCTGGCTTGTGGCAGATGACTGTATCTGTCACCACAACCATATGCAGTTCCCCACAGAATGAGCATAACTGTCTGTGTCTGTCACCACCCAGCTTGGTCACAGGGCCAGCTGGCAGTGGGGAGGACCAAGCCACCCTGGCATCTTTCTATGAGTGCTAGGCACGCAGGTTCCCTGCCAGGCACTGCAGCTCTGACCAGGCAGGAAAAGTTCCTGGCCTCTGGAGTGATCTTGGGCAAGTCATTGACCTTGGGGACCTCAGCACGGCCCACTTCACGGGGTTGGAGCAAGGGTTATTATTGGTCCAAGGGTGGGGTGGGACAGCGCTGGCTAGGAGGCAGTCGGTGCTCCACTAACAGAGGCCATAGTAGGTCAGAAGTTCCCTGTCTACACTGGGTGAAGTTGGAGGTGAGGGTAGCTGGGCTCCCCTCTCCCCCTTACTTAAGGTGTTTCCCCCCTAGATCTGGACATCCCACCGCAGTTCCAGCTGCTCCAAGCCCGGGGAAACTGGCTCCCCTTGGTGGTCGTAATGGGAAGCGCCCTTTGTCTCCAGCCCCTGTAGAGGGCGCTATGGGCAAGCTGATCATTAACTCTTCTTCCTCCACTGTTCACCCACCCAGCCTTGGTCCAGCAACCTCCCTGCACCAGGCCCTGCCCACAGAGATGGATGAGGAGGGCGCTCCCTGGCTGGCTGAGGAGGGAACGCACCACTGTGCACCTCCCTGGGAGGCTAACAGAGGGGGCCCTGGCCAGTAGTGGGAACTAAAGGAGGCCAGGACTCCCAGCAGAGGGACCTGAGGAAGGCTTTCTGGAGGAGGTGTTCTTTGCTCTACGTCTCAAGGATGGTGATGGTGAGGTTCCGAGGGAGAACTCTGAGAGCCCCTTTTCCCCTGTGTCTCCTCCAGGCCTGGAGCGGGCACGGTGGCTCCAGGTGGCTCTGTGGAGCCTTCCCCACCCAATTCTAACTAAGATTAACCTGTCACTGCTGGGTCCAGAGGGAGGTACAATGATCGGTCCCATTTTCTGTGACTTACACAGGGACATGTGGCAAGCCAGAGGTGGAGCCAGGCATTGAACGTGGCCAGGAGCCGCAGTCTCCGAAACCACACAGAGAGGTCCCCAACGTCCACCGATTGTTCTCACACTTGCCTTCCTCTGCAGGGCTGGCCCCGCTGACCCGCACTCCTGGCATCTTTCAGGCAGTGGCTTCACAGAGTGACCGCTAAGGAGGAAGATGGCTGCCCGAGAGCTGCTGCAGATGCTGCTGCTCCTGCTGAGTGCGCTCCTCGAGGATCAAGGTAGGCTTCCCTGGCACTGTTGGGACTCACGTCCCCTTGCCCCATGCCTCAGACAGCTGCGGGACACCCACTCGCCCCTTTGGGCAGGTACAGGCCTGCAGACGCAGCGTGGCAAGTGGATGCAGTACCCTGGAGAAAAGAGAAAGGTGTCTTCTTTTCCCCCAGCAGACGTAGCCCCCCGGTGCTTGGGTTGGGGTGGGGCACACGGGCTGGGTTTCGGCCCTGCTCACCTCTGAAGCCAGAGCACCCTGCTCAGTGCACAGCCTGCGGAATGGTCTACGGCAGGCGTGGCCTCATTAAACACCCTGCTGCTATCAGAGAACATTTTGCCTTTGAAGTTATTATTAATTTTGAGTTTGTTCTTTTTCATAATTTGAACCCAGTAATTTTTGATCAGGGTAGACTCAGGTTTTTGTAGACCCTCTGAGGTACAGGCCTTTGAAATGTGTGTGGGTCCCAGGCACTGGGCTCCTGTGTTCTGGGCCCAGGGCCTGCCCCCTCCCATGGCTTCTACCCCAGAGTGCCACCTGCGGGTCTCTGCCTCCTCAGGTGTCCATGGTGCTGGCTTCCGGGAAGACTTCCGTTTCTGCGGCCAGCGGAACCAGACGCAGAGGAGCAGCCTCCACTATAATCGGTCAACAGAGCTGCGCATCTCCATCGAGAACTCCGAGGCAGCCCTCACAGTCCACGCCCCCTTCCCTGCAGCCTCCCCGGCTTCCAAAGCCTTCCCAGGCCCCAGGGGCCTCTACCATTTCTGCCTCTACTGGAACCGCCATGCCGGGAAATTGCACCTTCGCTACGGCAAGAATGACTTCTTGCTGAGTGACCAAGCCTCTGACCTCCTGTGCTTCAGGAACCAGCAAGAGAGCCTGGCCCTGGGCCCCCCAATGCTCGCCACCTCGGTCAGGTCCTGGTGGAACCCCCAGAACACCAGCCTGCCCAGCGCTGCCAGCTTCACCTTCTCCTTCCACAGTAAGCCAGGCAGGAGGAAGATCTTGGGCAAAGGCCCTGAGGCAGGGAAGGCAGAAGAATGCAAGTCAGGGTCTGAAGGTCCGCTCGCTCTTAGAGCTTGGGCTCTGATCACAGGCAGTGGGGAGCCATTGAAGTTGTTGGAGGGAGGGGAGAGTGTGATCCAAGGCATGCTTCAGCAAGCATGTTGGGAGGGTGGGGGAGAGGGTGGAAGGGGCAAAGTCATCTCCAGGGGCTGCAGGCAAGTCCAGGTGAAGGGAGATAGGGTCTGAGCAGGGTGGGGACAGAGAGAATGGAAAAGAAGGGACTGGCTGCCAGGAGCCAGAGGAAAAATTCTGCTTCATCAGCATCATCATCATCATCATAGCTGGTTGGTCCCCATTTCACAGAAGGGCAAACTGAGGCACAAAGTTGCACAGCTAGTAAGCAAGGGAGCCAAGATGGGAACCCAGCAGCTGATTGGCATTGGGTGGGGTGGGGAAGAGCCATAGAGGTCAAAGGTCAGGAGTACAGTGAGGCTGACTCTGAGGTACTGCGTGTGCTGCCTGGGACATGACAGGTGTGATGTGGCCCCTGCCTCCCATTAAGTGCTGGATCGGGGGCAGGGAAGAGAGGGCGGCCAGCAGGAGCTGGAGGTGGTATTGGAGGGGGGCGCCGGTCTAGGATTTCCCTGGTTCTGTTGTTTCCAGGCAGCTCCAGTTCGGGGCGGGAGATCCCCGAGGATAGGGGATGGAGGCCCAGCACTTTGAATATGTTGGCAGCCCCCAGCCCACGAAAGTGCTGGGGGTGGCAGGAGCAGGCTGGCTCCTGGCCCAGGTGCTGTCCAGGGCAGCAGACAGGGCCAGGCAGTCCGTGGGGTACTTCGTCCCCAGCCTGGGAGGGCTTGAGGACAAATTTAGGCCTGGCTACAAATCATCCTGAAGAACAGATCTGGCCTGGTCTTATTTGGCCTGTAGAGAGGTTTTTAAACAAAAACAGGAGCCAAAGGTTTCAAATCACCTAAAACTCAGGCTTTTGCCTCATAAATTCAGATGTGACTACCCAGGGCCTGTCTTTCCTTGGGGCCCCCACTCCCCAGCATGCACCCATTCCTGTCTGCCTGCCTCATTGAGTCCCACTGGACTGCTGAAGACACCCACGTTTGTAGCCCTGGGGTGCAGGAACCTAGGTGCAGCACCTGGAACCTGGGGTCAGGGAGGCTGGGGATATGGAGTCCCTGGGGCCAGCACATGAGCCGCCCCCAGGCCCTCTTGAAGGAAGCCTGGCTGGGCCAGGACCCTAGAAGACATCCCCCCACCCCTGCTTCAGAAGGGCACCTGGGAGGGTGTGTCCTGTGTTACCCTGCTGGGGCTGCAATTGCTGGAGGTTCTGTGTGACAGAGCCCCTGGTTGGCTGGCCTCATGGCTGAGTGACTGGGGAGTCCACCCCACATCGTGGAGCCTCAGTTCCTCTTCTGCAAAATGGGAACCAGTACTGCAGAGTTGGGGGAGGACTGAGAGGCTTGTGAGTGTGGCACGGACCTCAACCAAGGGCCTTGGGTGGGTCTGCCTGTGTCCCCAGGTCCTCCCCAGAAGGCCTCCCACAATACCTCCTCAGTGGACATGTGCGAGCTGAAACGGGACCTCCAGCTGCTCAGCCAGCTTCTGAAGTCTCCTGAGAAGGGTTCCAGGAGTGCCTCGGCCACCCAGGCTGGCCAGTGAGTGTGGCTGTCAGTGCAGGGGTTCGGGGAGAGGCATCCCCCAGGCCTGGATCCAGGCCGGGGACCTGGAGCTGGGGGACTGGGGCAGAGGCAGCCCCTGGGGCTGGCACCATCTTCTGGTCTTTCCATCTCATCCCAGTGGGGTCGGTATACAGCCTGCCGGCCAAGCCCCACAGCCGCCCCAGTCAATACAGACCACTGTCACTCCTGGGAGCCCCCAACAGAACGCCCAGCCCTCTCCCAGCAGTAAAGGAGAAAGGATGGGCCCATTTTACAGCTCAGCAGACTGCCGCCCAGAGATGGTTAGGGCAGGCCCATGGCCACAGAGCGGGTCAGTCCAGGCAGAACTGGGCCCAGGAGAGCCCCCACCCCACCCCTCCTTTCCTGTTTGCTGGGGTGTTCCCACTTCCTCTCTCCCTCCCACCAGTCATTCTCTGTCCCACGCTGTTTTTCTCTCCTGCCCCTCTCTGCTCTCCCCTGACCCTCTTTCCCGTCTCGTCTCTCCATCATCCTCTTTCCGGTCTATCTGCCCCAGTCTCTTCTTGCCCCTGGCTTCCCGCTCACAGCCTGGATCCCCTTCCCAGCAGCCACCCACCCTTTCTTCCCCCCGCCAGGCGGCTGCAGAACCTGGAGTCGAAGCTGACCTCACTGAGGTTCACAGGGGACGCCATGTCCTTCAAGGAAGATCGGGTCAACGCCACCGTGTGGAAGCTCGAGCCCACAGCCGGCCTCCAGGACCTGCACATCCATTCCGGGCAGGAGGTCAGGGCTCAGGATTGGGCCGGCCGGGGCAGGAAGCAGATGTGGAGGCTGGGAACACCCCCCTCCCTGGCCTCCCAGGGCCAGATGTGTGCTGACCAGGAAGGAGCCAGGCCCAAAGAGTACCCTCAGTCCGTGGCTACCCCGCGGCACTGAGGACCCTTTCTGGCTCAGTGATGGGGACAGAGGTGGGGGGACCTGCTTCCTGCACTAGGGGTTCATGTGGCACACCCATGTGAACAGGTGACCAACCCCAAAATGCCTGCGCATGCACCCCAGCCTTGAGACTGCCTCTCACGTGGGTGTGGTGAGCTGGGGGCCACCTGTGTCCCACTGCACCAGGAGGCTGCAGGCAGAGTTGGCCTCGGAAGCCCAAATGACAGGGTACCACATGGTTTTCCCAGGCCTGTTTGCCCTTGCAGCCCTGGGCTCTAACCACAGAGCTCCCCAGTTAATGCTGGTACCAAATGAAGGAGGGGGCGAGGAGGGACTCCTGAAGGAGGTGTGCTTAGAGATGGCAGCATCCAGGAAGGTGTGGGGGGTGAGGGACTGGGGGTGTGTCTGGCTGAGCCCTAATGGCACCCTGGTCTGCAGGAGGAGCAGAGTGAGGTTCTGGGGTACTCAGTGCTGCTGCCCCGAGAGCTCTTCCAGAAGACCAAAGGCCGGAGGGAGGAGGCTGCAAAGAGACTCCTCCTGGTGGACTTCAGCAGTCAAGCCCTGTTCCAGGTACAGGGCCCTTATCCTGCACCCGCCCCGCCCCCACCCAAGAAAGGCAGTGTCTGTCTGACGGAAAGATGGAAGGAAGGCATGGAGCCCAGCCCCCTCCTCCAGGAGTCAGAGCCTTTCTGTGTAAAGTCAGGAAAGGGCTTAATGGTATTGTTCTCACTATGGTGTAAATGACTACATGTGCAATAACTATTCCTAGAGGGAGACCCAGCATCTCAGAGACAGGAGCCTAGAGAGCCTGGGGGACTTCTGGGCCTTTTTTCTCATCCCTGAGCCCCATCCCTCCTCTCTCCCCCAACCCCATATGTCTAGGACAAGAATTCTAGCCAAGTCTTGGGCAAGAAGGTCTTGGGTATTGTTGTGCCGAAGACCAAAGTAGCTAACCTCTCAGAGCCCGTGGTACTCACCTTCCAGCACCAGCCACAGCCGGTGAGTATGAGCAAACCAACCAAGGAGACGATGGTCCCCTTATGGCCAGGCTTCCCTTCCCTGCCCCTATCTTCTGAATCCCTGGACTGGAACAAAATGACAGAGTGGCCGAGGGCACCAGCCAGTCGGGTCCAAATGGGGTGGTGGCCTGATGCCGACTTTCCTCGGTCTGACCCATGAGAGGTGGCCTGTAATGGGATTCACTCTGCCTTCTCGTCCCTGCAGAAGAACGTGACTCTACAATGCGTATTCTGGGTTGAAGATCCATCATGTGAGTGTGGAGGGGTCCCTGCGTTGGGCAGGCATCTGGAGGAGAAAGGGGTCCTGGAGGGTGGGAGACATGGGGTTAATCAGTGAGGGCTTCCTGGAGAAAGGCAGGCTTTGAAGAGGGAGTGATGGCAGACAAGGGAGCTGCCAGATGGAGCAAAGGCCCAGTAGAGTGATACAGTCATGCATTTTGGGGTACAGTGGGGTCCTGGGGGCTGGGCTTGACAGACCCCCATGCTATGCCCTCCTCAGTGAGTAGCCCAGGGAGCTGGAGCAGCGCTGGGTGTGAGACCATCAGGAGAGAGACGCAGACATCCTGCCTCTGCAACCACCTGACCTACTTTGCAGTTCTGATGGTGAGTGGTCCCGCTGCCTGCGGCCACACCACAGGCCGAGTCCTTGCTGTGTGCCGGCCACTTCTCAGACAGCGCGTCCTCCCTTCCTCACAACAAGCCCCACCCATGGCGGCTCCTGCTGTTGTCCCAGCTCACAGACAATGAAACTGAGGCTCAGAGAGGTTAAGCGATTTACCCAAAGTCACACAGCTAATAAGTAAAAGAGCTGGTCTCTGAAGCCCTCGCTGTGTGTTGCCAAGTTTTGGTGTGTGATAACAATGCAGATTCCTGGCCCTAACCTGGAATTCTGACTCCACAGGCTGGGGTGGGGCCAGGGGTCTGTTTCTAATGAGCTCTCGAGGGGGTACCAGGGCCTTGAGGTGAGTGTCAGAGCCCATGAGACCTCAGAAGCTTTGTGTACCAGGCTTATGTTTCCAGAACCTTAGGCCCAGCATCTGAGGGGCCACGGTGGCTGTCAGCTCTCTCTGGGGGTGGGCACTTCCTCTCCCCACAGAAAACTCAGTCCCGTGTTGAATGTTGGGGGAAAATAATCAGCGCCAGGACAGGGGAGGGCTATCCGGTGAGGGTTCTCGACCTGTGTGGGTCAAGCACCCACTCAAGGATGTGGTGAAAGCAATAGAACCCTCCAGAGAAAGGCACTCATGGGCTGCTTGGTTCTCGGAGGTGGTTTGCAGACCCCCGAGTCCCACCCAGGGACCACAGGTTCGCCCCACATCTGGGGGACCCTGGGGCCAGCCCTGACCTGTCTTGTGGACCCAGGTGGCCTCCGTGGAGGTGGACGCTGTGCACAAGCACTACCTGACCCTCCTCTCCTACGTGGGCTGCGTCATCTCTGCCCTGGCCTGCATCTTTGCCATCGCCGCCTACCTCTGTTCCAGGTAGGGCCCGGGAGGGAGGGGTGGTCAGGGGGGAGGGACCCACCCGGGACCCACCCCATGGAGACCTGCATGCCCTGGAGACTAGCCCACGGACCGGGATGGTGTGTGGTTGTGGGAGCCGTGGGAACTGGCCCCTGGGGGCCGCATTTCCTCCTCAGATCTGTGGTGTTTGCGCAACAACATCTGCCAATTTTATTAGCTGCCCACATTGCAAATGGGGAGAATTGCCATGAGAATCTAGATTTCTGCCTTTGAGTAATCAGATGTGATACCATGAGGGGCACATTTAATATGATGATAATAATGATACTAGTTAACACATCAAGCTTCCCACGTGCCACGCACTGTTCTAGGTGCTTTCCATGCATACACTTGGTTCATCCTCTCAAGGGCCCCCTATGCAAGAGTGCTCAGAGAGGGTGAGTGACTTGCCTGAGGTCACACAGCAGGGAAGAGGCAGAGGCAGCCTTGAACCCGGGCAGGCAGCCTCCAGGTCCCCAAGGCCTCAGTCACCGGAGCTGAATGGCAGCCCTCCCCGCACCCCATCCCTTGGTGTCTGTTTTGAGGTCTGTTCCCTCCCAGGCATTTGAGTGTGACCTCTCCCCACGGAGGCTCTGTCACCCCCGTCATTTGTGTATCTCAAGGAGGAAGGAGCCCCGTGAGAAGCCTTGGGCGGGGTGAGCGCCATCTCCCACCCTCAGACCGGCTCTGTGCTGCTCGGCCTGAGTTGAGGGCCACTTGCAGTCAGGGCCTGGGCCTCTTCGGCAGGAGAGGAAACCCCCTTAGTTCTGTGGGATGTGGGCTGGGCGCTCACTGCCTCAACCGGGAGGTGGGGTGGGTGGAGCCGTGGGCATGTGCATACATAAGTGGTGGGTCATGTGTGCCCACAGCTGTGCGCGTGGTGGGGCTGGAGTTGCTGGTAGGGAGGGACAGCTGGCAGGCTCAGTGGAGGGTGGAAGGCAGGGCCACAAGCCCCCAATGCCTATCCATTGTCACCAAAGTGCCCAAGGACACAGGGACAGGAGCCCTTAGGTACTGAGCATCTCACCTGTCTTAGACACTCTGTATCAATGTGACCCTCACCCCAACCCTGTGCGGAAGGCTGTCTTCCCATTCCACGGATGACTAAACTGAGGGCGAGGGGCAGCCCAAGGCAGGATAGGGCCGGTGCGGGATTCCAGGACAGTGACACTGGGGCCGGAGTATCCTGCTGTGCTCTCTGGGACAGGCAGTGGGTGGGGTGGGCAGAGCATGGCTGGGGGCGGGGGTAGGGGTGGGCAGGAAAGGCCTGTGGGGCCCTGGACCATGCAGAGTCCTGAGGAGGGGCTGGTGCTGGGAGGAGCACACACAGACTTGCAAACCTGAAGACAGACAGACTCCCACACCCCATGCTCACAGACTCACAGACACAGTGGTGCGAACAGGTGCGCACAACAGGGGAGGCATGGATTCTCCAAGACAACAACAAATCTGAAGCCTCTCCCCTCCGACTTTGGGAGCCTCTGGTTGATTGTAGTGGCTGACTTGTCTGTTTTGTTCTGTCTGGCTAAAGCTGCTGTTAAATGCACATACAGTGCCTGAGCCCATGGGTGCTGGGCACATAGTAGGTGCACAGGGACAAGTAGAGTGGGGAGCGGACTGGCTGCAGCCATAGGGGAGAGAGAGAGAGAGAGAGAGAGAGAGAGAGAGAGAGAGAGAGAGAGAGAGAGAGAGAGTGTGTGTGTGTGTGTGTGTGTGTGTGTGTGTGTAGCCTGGGAAGGGTGCCTGGAGGAGGAGGAGCAGGTACCCCCTACCTCCCCACATTGGTCACAGGATACCCCTTCCCCCTTGTCCCCACACCCCCCGTGCAGGAGGAAGACTCGGGATTACACCATCAAAGTGCACATGAACCTGCTGCTGGCTGTCTTAATGCTGGATGTGAGCTTCCTGCTCAGCGAGCCAGTGGCGCTGATGGGCTCTGAGGCCGGCTGCCGGGCCAGTGCCATCTTCTTGCACTTCTCCCTGCTCGCCTGCCTCTCCTGGATGGGCCTTGAGGGCTACAACCTCTACCGTCTCGTGGTTGAGGTCTTCGGCACCTATGTCCCCCGCTACCTGCTCAAGCTGAGCATTGTGGGCTGGGGTAAGTTGATGGAGGCTGTGGGCGGGCCCCAGACCTGCGGGGGCTTCCAGCCAAAGGCAGGCACCCCGCTGTGCTTCTCTGCCTCCTTCTTTTACTGCTGCCTTCACCCCTCCCCTGGCCTCAGGGGGTCTTTACCTGAACTGAGTAGAGGAAGGTGAGGCCATGAGCTCTGTCCCCAGCAAACACTGACAGGTTCTCGGCGTCACTCACCCCTTTACCAGGGAAGTTTGCAGGCAGCAACCACGCGCAGATGCGCAGGTTCTATGCTGCTCGAAGGTGCTCAGTCCCCGGATGAGAGGGCTGTAATCCAGTCTTCCCCTCACTTAACGCCCCCGGGCTGGGAGTGGCCCTGCCTGCGGATCCCCCTGAACCTCAGGCGACAGAGTCTGTGTCTCTGGCATTTGCGCTTGGCCAGTGATGACCCCCAATTCACGTATGGCCCAGACCTCCGTTCCGTCAGATTGAAGGCCCCAGGGCACACACCCCAAGCCCTGTGGACACTGCGTGGGCCCACCAATCTCCACGCATCTCTGGCTCAGCTTGCTGCTTCTCCCATGTTTCCCATTCATCCTCTTCTCACTTCACTCCTGTGACTTACATGACATTCCTTCAGGGGTGGCTCTCCGCCCAGACCCAGGTGTTTGGTGGTAGGACAGCCCCTCAGGGAGCTCTCAGTCTCCCCCTCATGGACAAGGTCAAGGCCTGGCGCAGCATCCCCTGGGGGCAGAACTCTGGATCTCCCCTTTGAACTGTCCCCCACCCCACCAATGTCCTGTGTGCTTCTCCCATTTTCCTTGTGACATCCGGCTCCTCGCCAGGGACCTGCAGATCCTTTCTCCCAAGGGCCCCCTGGAGGGTGAGGGGACAGGGATGAGGTCGGGAGAGATGGGCTTCCTCTGTGGAAAACCTGGACTAGAGTGGGGAAGAGGTGGGAGCGGGGGAAGAGGCAGGCCCAGCCTGGAGGACCCGCCCCAGGGGGACTGGGCGGGCTCTGGAGCACAGGCTGAGAGGTCCTGCCAGAGGGCAGGGGAGGGCAGGGGAGGGCGTGAGCCTCACAGGGCGGGGGGTGGAGCTCCACGCTTTGCTGCTCCTAGGCTTCCCGCTCTTCCTGGTGACGTTGGTGGCCCTGGTGGACATGAACAACTATGGTTCCATCATCCTGTCCGTGCACAAGACCCCGGAGAGTGTCATCTACCCTTCCATGTGAGTGGCTGGGCAGTGGGGACAGGAACTTGGGCCGCGGCGGGCTTTGCCCTGGTACCATCGGTATTATTACTTGCTTAATATTTTTCTTTAAATCATCTAACATGGTGATTTAAATATATATCTAAAAACTACCGTATCAACTACAACTGGGAAACAAGCGTCACTGTCAGAAACAGTGAGTGGTCATCAAAATAGACACAGTGGCCAGACCTCCCCTTTGACTGCAGAGGAGGAGCACATGGGCACAGAGAAGAGAGGGACTTGGGGGGGGGAAGCAGTAACCCCGCACCTCCCTGTGCTGGCCCACATGCCCTGAGCTGCCCTTGTCTGAGCCCCCCTGCCCCGGTTCCCAGGTGCTGGATCCGGGACTCCCTGGTCAGCCACATCACCAACCTGGGCCTCTTCAGCCTGGTGTTTCTGTTCAACACGGCCATGCTGGCCACCATGGTGGTGCAGATCCTGCGGCTGCGGCCACACACCCAGAAGTGGCCCCACGTGCTGACCCTGCTGGGCCTCAGCCTGGTCCTCGGCCTGCCCTGGGCCTTGATCTTCTTCTCCTTCGCTTCCGGCACCTTCCAGCTGGTTGTCCTCTACTTCTTCAGCATCGTCACCTCCTTCCAAGGTAGGCGTGGGGAACACCCTACCCCAGTCCGGCCAGACTGCCCGTACCTGGAGCACAGGGCAGGGGAGTGGATGACCCGGGCCACCGGGAGGCACCCCTTCCCTGGGCCTCAGCTTTCCTGTTCATAAGCAGGGGGCCTCCAGGCCATGGTCGATGGGTCTGTATCAAGTCACCAGAAGGTGACTTCTGTATAGGAGACGTTTGAAGACAGCAGGAGGATCTGGCCAGGGAGAGATCAAGGGCTCTGTCACTCATGCGTGTTCCTCAGGCCAGCAGCATCAGCACAGAGGCTGTTAGAGATTTGGACTCTGCCCCTACCCAGACTGCAAGTCAGAATCCACAACACAGCAGATACCCAGGGCACTGCCAGGCATGCTGCAGGCTGGGGAGACCCGTTCTGGGGGAGGAGCACTCCAGGCAGCGGCAGACACGAGAGCAAAGGCCCTGAGGCCAGGACTGCGTGCATCGGGGAGGCTGAGCAGGGCTACGGGGTAGTGCGTGGGGACAGAGTGGGTGCAGAAGGTGAGCGGGGAGGAGCAGAACGTCTAACTTGAGGACAGAAGAGTCCCTTTCTGCTGTACCTGCAGCCCTGCACCACCGCCCCCCACATCTCACACACACGTGTGCACATGCATGCACACGTACACACCTCTGAAGGACTCGGGCAGGAAGACAGGGAAGGCGTGGCCAGGCTTAGGGCCACACAGGGGCTGTGAGGCTGGCCTTCCACACGGATCGAGGCCCCCACGGGTCGAGCGTCGGGGGTGGGAGGCCAGCCTTTTTTTCTCAGCTGTGACCTGGAGGGGCTCTGGCAGGATTATAAGTGATGTCCACCCACCCCACACACGTGTGCTGGGCTGTGAAATCATCATGTGATGACTGGAGAGGAGTGAGGCTGAGTGAGGGAGCGGACAGGCTCTGGGGCCCGACCGCTGCCGTTGGGTTCCTGGCTAGGCCGAGTCCCCGAGCGCCCCGGGCCTCATGTCCTCATTTGTAACACAAATGGTGTTGAGGGGGCCTGGCCTTCCTGGAATATAAGACACCCAAGTGGGAAAGCACACGGCCAATTGCACAGGGCCGGCATGTTGCGGGTGCCGAGGGGTGCAGGGGGTCGATCTGAGTCCAGGAGTCTCTGGAGGGAGGAGTCTGGGGGAGGGGTGCTGGAGGGAGGAGTCTGGGGGAGGGGTGCTGCCGCCAGCCTGCTGAGCCCGTGCCCCTCTCGCCCACAGGCTTCCTCATCTTCCTCTGGTACTGGTCCATGCGGCTGCAGGCCCAGGGTGGGCCCTCCCCTCTGAGGAGCAGCTCGGACGGCACCAAGCTCCCTATCACCTCGGGCAGCACCTCGTCCAGCTGCATCTAGGCTGGCGGCCGTCCACCCAGTGTGAGGGAGCAGAGACGCGGGCTCTCCTCACCGCTGCCTGCGGCCCCTGCCGCTGGGCCTGGCTGTCCGCTGGTCAGTCAGGGACTTGAGAAGGAAGGCCCCAGGGCCTCAGAGGGCTGGAGCTGTTGCTATGGTGACTGGACTCCTAGGCTGAGCCTCATGCATTGGGCCGTGGACCGCTCGGGTCTTAGGCTCAGCTCCCAAGGGGCTCTGGAGTGGTGGGACCATCTTCCTGGCCATCTGACCCTGGGGCTGAAGGCCAGTCTTAACTTACCAGCAGTGGGCTTAGCCCTGGCGGCTGGGGGTTGGGAGCCCACAGGCCCGAGTCTGGTCATGGACCTTGGAGACCTGGCAGCATCCCTGGTCCTGCGCCCTCACCTGGGACAGAAATGTGCCACAGCTTTTCTGATTCTGGTGACCACTACGAGCATACTCTGCAGCCCTTGTCATTTTAACCCAAGGGTGGCACCCAGGGCAAAAGGGGTTGGGGCCGAGCTTCAGACCCCCGGAGAAGGAGAGCCTGCCCCATCCCCAGCACACAGATGCAGCTGCCCTACCTCTGAGCCCAGCTCAGCCCTTCCTCGCCCCTCCCCTTTCACAGCCTGGGGTCGCCAATTCCAATGGTGTATTTTGGGTCGTGGTCCCCAAGAGCCACCTGGTGCCTGCTGTAAACCTTTATCTACTGCAAGGGCCTTTGCTGGCCCTGACTCGGGCTTAGTGTGTATGTTCTGGGCTAGGCTCCTTTGTCCATCTGGGCCTCCCTATAAGCTGTACCACCCTTGCTCACCACTGCCAAGCCCACACCTCGCAGGGGACCTCAGCCTCTCCCACAAGCCTCTAGTGGCAAGAACTATGGAACGTAGCAGACTATTTTTTCCCACCGCCACACGCCAAGACTGAGACATATCTCCCTTGGCCTGGAGCCCATCACAGTTAATTCTGCTGAACACAGATGGCCAGGCCTGCCACTTCCACTGCGAACTTTCAGTCTAGTGTGTGAAGCATGCACAAGACAGGACCTCTTGGAACTGTGGCCATTGGGTTGGGGAGCCATCCTCCTGACTGGACATCCAGAAAGACTTCCTGCAGGAAGCAGCATTTGATCTGGACCTCAGCCTTAAAAATGGGGAGGATTTTCTTTTTAATGACTAATTCTTTTGTCTTTGGTATTAAAAACAAGTACATGTTCATTGTAGAGAATTTGGAAACTGTAGAAGAGTGTAAAGAAGAAAATAAAAATCAGCTGTTGTCATCACCAAACCAATGTAACTTTTTTGGAGCGTCGCCTTCTGAGTTTTCTTCTCTGCGTCTACAAAGGGTCACTAAATAAGAAACATGAATGAGAGATGAGGACCATGTGTGGAAAAAAAAATCTACTGCTGGAAACTTTATCAGGACAAGGGGGAAAATAAAGGGCAACCTGGTGACGGTGTTGGGGAGGCAGTGGGGAGCGGTGGGGTCTGCGGTCTGCCAGAAACAGTGCACCCGCACTGCAGGAACGGCTGCTCCTCACCTGCAGCCGGTCACCGCCTGCCTTGCAAGGGTGAGGGCCTGTGTAGCCAGACAGCCTGCCTTTGATGAGAAACAAGAAATGCAGATTGTGCTGGTGTCAAATCCCTTGATTTTAACACTGGATCATCCCCAAAATTGGGCTGGCCCAAGAATACCCACTCAAGGGCCGAATTCAGCTCTTGGCTGGGCAGGTGACGCATGTAACCAGTTTCTTGCCCGTGTGAGGTAGGTGGGCTGCGGGAAGGAAATGACCAAACTCTTCTCCCACCACCGCCTTCAGCCTTGTTGGGTCAAATCTCCCCTCCCCGACCGGTGACACGGGCGAGGTGGACTGCAAACACTTCTGTCAGCCTTGAGTTGCGCGAGCGGACGTGTTCGGTCACTGCTATTTGTGTCCAGGTCTACAGGGCCAGTGCAGGCCCCCACGGCACACACTGGCGCTTTCACCCCCCAGGGTCTCCTTCCCCTGCTCCCGGCTGCCCCAGAGAGCCTGGCTGGGGAGGAAGCATGAGTCTGTGGGGCTGGGGGGCTGGGGGGATGGGTGCAAAGCCACCTTGGCAGCCAACGACAGACTGGCAGTGCCCCCGGATGGGTGTGAATGTGGGAGCTTTGGGAACCTGTCCCCAGCCTTACTCCCAACCCCTCTTCCACTCCTGCCTCTTCTGCTGGCCTCTGCCTCCACCTCCCTCCAGCTCCCGAGGACCGAGGGCAGCTAGTGGGATGACAGCCAGCTTCCCTCCCACAGACTCTTGGTTTCCCCAGAGGGCCTCCTGGGGGCCCTGTCATTTGGCTAGAACTGAGAGGGACACCTCCCCCACCCCCAGAGGGAAGGGGTGACCCAGCCCCCCACCCAGGGACATAGTACCCCCTTCAAATCAATTCTCAAAGAATTCAAAGAACTCTCTTGAACATCTAGCTTCTGTTTTCAAGGCCAGCTCAGACAATGGAGAGGAGGGCCCTGGGTTGCATTTCTTGTGGCAGGCACTGGATGCGCCACCTGACAGCATTGTGGCTGTCCTTGACCTTGGTGGCTCTTCTCATGCACTCCCCTGGGCTCTGGGACTTCAGACAATGGGCCACTGTTCCTTCCAGGGCATGACCAGGTTTGTGTATAGAAATACCCCTTTGGGGTGGGGACCAGGTCACAGCAGCCGGAGGGGTGAATGCTGTTGGGAGTGGTCTGCGTGGAGGACGGGAGGCCCTGCCCCTGAAGACAGGCACCCCCGGAGCCCCTCAGACAAGCAGGGTGGGAGGTGGCTAACGGGGAAACTACAGTCTGTTTGTGCTGGGATTCAAGGGTCCCAGGGCTCTGCAAATGGCTCCAGGCTAGTCCACGAAGCCTAGAAAAGGTGGCCCTCCCTCTGGCCCTCCCTGACCCTCTTTTGCCACGTGTCCTGTCTTCCCAAGGATGCGGAACACTCCAGGACTCTGGTATCCCTCTCAAGGCCCGGGTGTCAGGTCAAGTCTGCAGTGGTGGGCTTAGTGGTTGACAATTCACGGAGCGCCTGTCTACCATCTGGGGTGTGGGGGTCAGGGAGGTTGGCAGTCTGCTGGGTGGGGAGGAGGGGCAGGCTCAGTGGTTCCCGCCTGTCATTTCAGCCTTCCCTGCAGAGGCCTGTGGCCCTATGCTGGATTCCTGCCTGCTACCCACACCCATGAGTGACCCCGACATTCCGTCCCCAGCCTTCTTGCGGCCCCGACCCAGCAGAGGACTGAGCACTGTCCAGACGCTATGTGGGAAGAAGTGGAGATAGAGGCCAGTCAGGGCTGGGTGGGTCCACATTAGGCCCCCGAAGCAGAGCCGGTCTCGCTCCAGCCCTGCCAGCCGGAGGGGGTCACCGGTGACATACACCTTCTCGGCAGGGAGTGCCCTTTGCTTCTGACCGGAGCAGCGGTGGAACCCTGCCAAGGGCCCTGGCCTTGTCCACAGCCTTCCTTGGGGCCACCTGAGCTGGAGCCTAAGCGGCCAGCCCCTCCCTTCCTTCACACCGCGCTCCACGAGTGTTTGCTGCCCCCACTTCCTGCCTGGGCCGCCACGACGACGATTTCACAAGCGATAATCATGAAAGGGTGATGATGACAGGGGCCATGCGGACTGATGAAGCGGTTCCACAGGCGTCCTCCCACGGGCTCCTCGCACGCTTTGGGAGATGCTGGGAGTCACGGGCGGCTTGGGGAAGTTCCTCCAGCCAGGACAGACGTCAGCCCAGGCCTGCTCGACCCCTAGAGCTCATGCTCTTGTCCCGGTCCCCCTCCCATCCTGCCTCGTGTTCTCCAGCCTGGCGGGACAGGGACAGGGCCCCTGGCCTGGCTCCTTCTCTTCTCCCAGGTCCCCAGCAGGCACGGATTTGAGCCTGGCCTTGTTCAAGCCACAGGTGTGAGCAAGGGGCCGAGAACGTCATCTACGTCTTCATCCTCACCCCTCTAGCCAGGCTGTGTGCCCGGCGTGGAATGCATCTGCTCACACTCTGAGCTGGTCCTGGGAGGCAGCCCATGGCGGTGTGCTTTCCAGAGGAGGAAGCAGATTTAGAGGCACCCCCATTCGTGGGAGGAAGGTCCGAGCATGGTGTGCCTGACCCCAAAGCCTGTGCTCATCGCCACTACCCGGAGGTCCGCCCTCACCATGCAGAGGCCCCTGGGGCTGGAGGGCCCCAGCCCTACCGCACCCTCCTGGGCGGGGCCCTAGCGCGGTGTCCCTGGGTGGGTCCACAGCTCCCGCCAAGTCCCGCTCCCTCTGCAGGGGCCACAGGATGGGGTGAGGCAGGAGAACGGCCCAGTCCCCACACCTTTCACAACCCACCCGATGGCGCCAGGGAGCAGGAAGGGTTACAAAGAGGCCACAGGAAGCTCTGACGCTGCAGCGGAGGGTGGTTACAGGAGGGCCCCGCAGATCCTGGGACCAGAGGACGGCTGCGGCCACTGGGCTCCCGACGGTGTGGGCAAGGCTGGCCCAGGATGGGGACCCCCAGGGCCCTGGGGGTCCGGCTTCTCCTGCTTCTCCTGCTCCTGGCCTCAGGTGAGCAATGAGCCCCTCATCCCCTCCGGCCAAGCCCGGGAAGCCCAGTAACAGGGACAAGGATGGTGTGGAGCAGGGGTGTCAAACTCATTTTCGTCAGGGGATACATTAGCCTCACAGTCGCCTTCAAAGGGCCGAATGCAATTTTAGGTCTGTATAAATGTAACTATTCCATAACTAGGGGTAAGGCGCTCAGCGCTGCCACCAGGTAGAAACAAGGTGCTGGGCCAGATTAAACAAGGCGGAGGGCCGGATTCAGCCCTTGGGCCTTGTGTTTGCCGCCTGTGCTGTAAAGAGTGGGGGTGTTTGTAGCCTATCCTCCGAGGAGCCCACCCCGAAGGTCTGAGCACCTTCTCTAACCTTGCCCTTGAGTGTGATGTTAGACTTTGGCCCATGTGAGCCTCAGAGCCCCTTTGCTTGCCCACACTGCCCTGGAGATGGAAGGAGTGTGGAAAGCACTCCCCACTCCCCCACCTGGGCTGTGTCTCCCTGGCAGGCCTGGATCAGGGACCCAGGGGGGCTCTGGACAAGCTCTTCCCCCCGTGGCCTCTGAGCTGCTGGGGGAAGGGGCTGGGCCACCATGGAAGCTTAGGTCAGGCAGGGTTTGCAGGGCCTTCCACCACCCACTCCACCCACCGGCTCCCTCTCCCTGTCCCCACAAGGGCCCCCCAGTCCTCAGTCACCCAAGCTGGGAACCAGACTCTCCCGCCTGCATTGCTCTTGGCCTTACACCTGTGTGGCTGTTCCCTGGGGGCAGATGGAGGACCCCAGGCCTTGTCCTCACTGTCCTCTAGCACCCACCCACCTGGCCAGCTCTCATTTACCCTCTTGCTGCTCTGTCACATCTGCAGTGATCCCTTGGGGGAGGGGGGTCCCTGATCACTACTGTCATCTCAGCACCGTGAGTGGCCCGTGTGCCTGTCCCCCGTGTGTCCGTTCACGTGGGGTCGTGTGACTTTGGGAGCACGGACTAACCACTCTGGACTTCAGAGAGTTCTCTTCTTTTCAAATATTGGGAGACTCAGTGAAGTGCTAAATTTAGCTCCTGATTCAAAAAAAAAGGTGAAAAATGACAGTGCTGTCCTTCTGGTGGCTGGGGAGGTGCCAAGCAGGCTGGCAAGCAACACTTGATGGATTAATCACCTTGATAACCAGGGGCGGCCGGCTGTCCCACAGTCTCTTGGAGCATCCTAAGGACACTGGGCCCTTCGCAAAAGCTGGAATCCACTGACTGGGCCTCCAAGGCTGCCCCAAGTGGCCAGGTGTACCCTGCGGCGATGTGGGTGGTCTGTCTGGTTCAGGCAAAGCGCCCTTGGAAAGGCCAAAGCCTTGGAATAGTGTGAGGAGCCTCAGGAGGTTTATATCTAGGGTAAGACTCCTTCCTTCATGTGTATTTATGGGTTAGTCACCCATTTGCCATTCATTCATTCATTCATTCATTCATTCGTTCATGAAGCTCTGGTGGTGCCCTCTGCATGGTGCCAGGCCCTGCACTGGTCCCTGCCCTCGATGGGCTCACAGTGTAGCAGTGGCCAGGGGGCTTCAGAGGGGTCCAGGCCATGATGGGGACCCAGCAAGAAGCAGACATTCTCTAATAAAGGGACACTCTACAATAGTGTAGGAAAGGGACACTTTACCACGGTGTAAGAAAGGGCAGGGGGACCACGAAGGGGGATGCAGGCCAGGGAGGCCTTGCGGGCGGGAGACAAGCAGGCCGCTGGTAGAGAGCCGGGGGAGGGGCTGTAGGGGCAGAAGGAGCAGCAAGTACTACCCTGCCTTCATACCACCCTGCCCTCTGACCTCCAGCCTGCCCTCTGACCTCCAGACTGCTCCCCATCTGAATCTAGATTGAGGTGGCCCTCCAAGGCCAGCCTCTGGGGCGGAGGGGCTAGAGAAGGGTGGGGGTGGTCTGCATGGGGAAGTGGCGCCCTCCGTGCACTGGCCTGCGCCAGGGGCTCCCTGTCTGGCTTCTGTGCTTCCCGTGTCTCCCAGAAACAATCACAAAACCGATATCTGGTAACCTTCTCAGCACTAGGTGCCTGTCAGCAGCTTCCCAGATGTGACAGCACCAGAGCTGACGGCGGGCCAGGAGGGAAGCTGTGTCAACACCCCTCAGCTGCTCTCCCCTCCAGCTTCCCCCGCGTCCTCCCCTTCCTTCCCTCCCTGCTCCTCCTCCCTGTGCCCTCTTCCTTCTTTCTCTTTTCCTCTCTCCCTCGTCCTCTTTTGTTTCAAAAGCAAATGTGGATCAAACCATATATACACTCATCTGTCACGTGTTCTTCTCCACCAAACAATGTGCTGTATCTTCATAACCTCACAGGAATTTAAAGTTCCTTTATAAGCTACTTATGGCGTCCACCCACGTGGCTCTCTAGCCGGTCATTATAAAACTCCACTCTAAAATGTTATTTTTCACTGTACATTTACTCTGACTTGGATCTGCCATTCTCTTTACCATGCATTTTATTTCTGTCTTTAAAATGAACTAATTTTTTTGGTTGTGAGAATAATATCATGTGGGATTTAAGAGAAAATATCACACACTGGAGAAGGGTATAGAAAATGAAAGGCCTGTGTCTCCCGGCTGCCTCAGCCCGGCACTGCATCCCGCTAAGGTAGCCCCCCAATAGCTCCTGGCCTGCCAGAGGTGAAAAGGCGCAGACTGTTAAGACCCCCTCACCACAGATAACGGATTTGACAAAGCCTTCACGCGAACAGACATACCAATGGATGCTCGACCTCCTCCTTAAATGAAAACTAAATTCAGGTTGACCCCCCAGACTGGCAAAGACTCGAAGGTTTGGTAACGTTGGGGATTCTGAGCACGTGGGTGACAGTCACGCCTGGCCACTGTGCGAGTCAGTGACAGCTGCCCCCCTTTCGGAGGGAAATTCAATAATAGGTAGCAATTCTTAAAAGCACGTATTTTGACAGGGAAATTCCGATGATAGGAATGTCTTCTGTGACCAAGGTGTAGTAAGCAACTGCGTTCAGCAGCCACAAGGTTCAGCAACAGCTCTAAACGCTCACCAGCAGAGGACCAGTCCAGTAAGCGTTCGAACACCGGTGTAAGGGAAGAGCGTGCTGACGTATAACGAAGGCAGTGCGT
Source organism: Tonatia bakeri (assembly GCA_004024845.1). NCBI lineage: Eukaryota > Metazoa > Chordata > Mammalia > Chiroptera > Phyllostomidae > Tonatia > Tonatia bakeri. The sequence goes on from PVIA01001431.1 coordinate 75,597, forward strand.
CGGTACGTGCCGGCGTCGGAAGCTCTTCCGGGGTTGGTGCGGAGGGATTCCCTCCGTGTAAGTCTTTAAACCATTTGGTACAAACGTGTGCACAGAAAACTTCTGGAAGGTGGTGCAATGAACTGTCACCGTTGGTGACCTCCAGAGTGTAATTTGGGACCAGCAGGACTGTTACTTTTCATTTTGTGTCTTTAGACAGAATTTAATTTTTTTAACTCTCTGTATGTAATACTTCTATTCAGAAATAGATAAGCATGTAAATGCCTTCATTCACCCGACTTAAATACATAAAGATACAAATAGTTTTGCAAGGAAGTTCTCACCTCCTGGAATAAATACTGCTGGCTCTTTGAACAGCCACAGTGATCTATGTCCTTTATGGCTATGACCTCTAATCGTCCCCCAAACTTGCAAGGAACGCGTCATTAGCCTCATTGGGCTGATGGGAAGACCAAGCTTCAGAGAGTTGAAGTAACTTGGCTGAAGTCGCACAGCTCATCAGCAACCCAAAGCTTCCTCGCCACTACCCACCCCCCGCCGGAAATGGGAATTGACAGGTGAAAGGGAAATGACCTGGTGAAAGGGAAATGACCTGGAAGTCACAGAAGCTGGTCTGTAGTCCTGGAGCCATCTCCAGCTAGCTGGTGACCTTGCTTATGTCGCTGTGTTCCAGGGGCCTCAGTTCTCCTGCTGTGTTCTCCACTCACCGCAGAAGGTCGTGTGAGGGCTATCATGGGAATGTGGGAGAACGAGGCGAACCGAGACTGTACGTCTGAGAGTTATACCGTGAGGCCCCAGGTGCAAGGGCTTTGGAAAGTCTGATGTAAAACAATGCCCAAAAGCCAGGCAGACTCCCTGGAGGAGGTGGTAAAGGGTACTACCACTAACGTATCAAAACTTTTATCTGCAGAGCCACATGCCCAAGCCCTTCATACACTCTTTCTCCAAAGCACCCCACCGGCCCTGCAAGATGGAGAGTAGTATCTCCTTCCACCTTGAACCCGAGGCCCAGGGAAGGTGTGAGTCCAGCTAGAGTGCACACAGTTAGGGTGAATGGACCGGAGCTGGAATTCCAGCCCACACCACTCGACTCTGGAGCCCTGGCCACCCCTCCCCACCCAGCCTGTTCACACTCTGCCTCCCTCCCTCAGGTGGGGAAAATTCCACAGGCATGCCTGCACCAAAAAGCCCCCACCCCGAGGACTCAAGGAACGTCTGCCTGGGGCTCATCAATAAGGACCATTACGGAAGCTTCTATCTTGAAGACACTGCCAAGTGCTTCACAAAGTGTGAGCTGTCGAGCAATGAATCCTGTGATCTGGGAAATCTGCAGAGGTAACCAGGCCCTCTGAGCTGGGGCAGGAATCTGGGGTTCCTGCCGGGGTGGGGGGGATGGAGCTATCAGCCCCCACGCCCCCCAGAAACCACCGCTCCCATCTTGTCTTTGCACCTTGTTTGTCACATTCTCCCCAAGCCACCTGGTGAGACCCCTCTGAGCCAGTGGGTGCAGACATAAGTCAGCCCTATGTCAGCTCGGCACTGGGGGTTGCAGAGGGACAGACACAGGCCCAAACGATGAGAGCTGCAGTCCCACACATCCTTGTCCCACACATCCTTGCAGTACTGCCAGCCTTTGAGGTGACAGCCACCCGGTCTCACTGTGACTTTAACTTGCTTTCACAGCAGACTAATGATGCTGAGCATGTTTTCGTATCCTTCGTAGCCACTTGTGTGTTTTCTTCGGTAAAATAACCATTCGAATCTTTCCCTCCCTTTTTAAAAAAAATTGGGCTGTCTTCTTCTTATTGCGTTTTAAGAACTTTGTATATATGCAAGTTTTTAAAAGTCAAATGACATGATTTGTGGATATTTTCTCCCAGCATATGTCTTGTCTTCTCATTCTCCTAATGATATCTTTTGAAGATCAACACATTTAATTTTGATGAAGTTCAATTGAAATTTGTGTGTGTATTTGATATCATATCAAATCAGAGAAATTTCATCTAGTCCAAGGTTACAAGGAGTTTCTCCCAGTTTTTCTTCCACAAGTAAATGGTTTTAGCTCTTATAATTAGGTCATGCATTTGGAATTAGTTTTTTTGTTTGTGTGCACAACAAGAGATAAATGTCTAACTTTATATTGTTATTACTACTATTTTTGCATCTGGATATCTAATTGTTTGGGCACTATTTGTTGAGGCACTATTTGTTGAAAAGACTACGCTTTCTTCATTGAGTTGCTTTTAGGAGGGCATCGCATTGAAGAGCTAAGTGGGAGCTCCTGGAATGTCTTCTCCCATGATAGTAAGCCAGACACAAAACTCCATCCCTGCCGAGATTAACACCACCAGGAGAGATTTCAAAGGCTCAGAGGTGGTGATACCTATCCCAATCACGTGACTCACCAGAAGTCAGGCGGACCTTGGAGAATGACTGTGGACCGTCCTGAACTTAATCACGTGGAAGGTCCAATTGCAGCCACAGTCCCAGGTGAATGTGTTTCCTTGAATAAATCAACACAGCCCCTGGCAATTGCTATGCAGCTCTTACATGGCTGATACTTTTTTCTCCATACCAATTGTCAAGGACTACCAGAGTCATCTATTTTCACTCGGCACGGCCAACAGTATTTTGCCACAGTGTTCCCCTGAGACTGTGTCCATCCTCCGCATCGCTGTCATAATACACTTCACAGAGACCTTACTGACCTTGACATTCTACAGAGCATCACTAGTCTGCTGCACTCACAGCACCATGCTGATTTGATGTAACGAGCAGAAAGGGGCGTGGACTTAAGATGCTTGACGAGGACATGAGTGAGCTAGGGGATGGGAGATAACCCCACGAGAATTCAGGGGCCCCACCTCATTGAACTTCCTGGGCCTGCAGATGTCTTGAGGATGTCGAGATATCCCCTCCAGGGTAAAAGACAAGTTGTTGTATGTCACACCACTTGCCATGAAGGAAAAAACAGGCACAAGGCAGAAAGACAGGTATTAACAAAAGAAATCAGAGCAGCTGTAGTAATGTCAGACAAGGAAGACGATGCTGAAATGGGTGTCAGTGTTATAATGAAAAAGTCCTTGGTATGTCTATGCTTCGGACTTTTTAAATATGTTATATCTCACAACTAAAATAATTTTTGAAAGTGCCTTGGAAACCAGATGAGAATATCTTTCTTTGAGAAAGTAAATTGGGTTGTTTTATGAGCCCCCCAAAATTTAAGTGCATGAAGTGCACTTACTTTATATATATATATATATATATATATATATATATATATATATATATATATATATAATGAAATACAATTCACTATTTTACTTGGTAACAATGACAGTCACAATACTTGTTTGTTTAGATTTTTCAAAGGTAAATAAAAGCTAGACACACTTCCAGTAGCTCAGTCCATGGATGTGGACGAACTCTCCCCGCTGTTTCTGGCTGGATCGCGTTCTAATCGCCTGCTCTCCCCGAGCACATTTGCACATATTTGCACATATTTGCACAGCTTACTCTCTATATGGTGCAATATTTTTTTCTGTGGTTTCTTTGGGGGTTTTTCCCTTGATAACAGAGTTTTCAAAAATGATGTCAAAATAAAAGCCTCCCTTTGTCTCCCTGGCAAGCCCTCCATCGCTATTTCTTTCCGACAGCCTAGATCTGGCTGTATCTGCTTCCCTCCCCCGATTCCCTCTCATTGCTGTCTCAGCCCTACCCCAGGCAGCAGATCTTAGGACCCCAGGTTTAGGTAAAGAAACCTGGCATGCAGTTAGGTTTCAGTACCATGGAGAGCGCCGTGAACGTGCCTCACGCTGATACGGTAGCTGAGGCGAGGGAGCTGCGGTAAAATAAATGCCAATTAACTTTTGTGTTCTGTGTGGTTTCCACAACAGCTCAGTTCCCATAAGTCAGTTTCCATATATCCCAGCCTCTAAAGACTGAATTCCCAGTATGCAATTAGCACTCAAGAAATGTGATGACATGCTCACTCACCCAACACAGTTATCATCCCACAGTTTAAAACACTCAGAAGAGTTCCTCCAAAGATATGCAAAGACCAACAAGCATATAAAATATGCTCGACATTATTATACATTAGGGAAGTGCACATTAAAACCACAATGAGATACCACTTTATACCCACTAGGATGGCACCAATTAAAAACATAATGAAAAATAATGGTTGGCAAGTAGACAAAGAAATTGAAACAGACATTATTGGCAGGAAAGTAAAACGGTGTAGCTGCTGTGGAGAACAGCTTGAGAATTCCTCAGAAGTTAAACATAGAATTACCACATGGCCCAGCAATTTCCCTTCTAGGTATATATATACCCAGAAGAATGCAACACAAGGCTCCAAAGAAAAGCTTGTATGTGATTGTTTAATAGCAGCCCCATTCACAGTAGCCCAAACCTGGCAATACCCCAAATGTCCGTCAGTGGGTAAATGGGTAAACAACATGTGATATATCCATACCATGGAATATTATTCATCCATAAAAGGGCATGAAATACTTCTACATGCTACAACATGGCTACAACTTTGAAAACATTATGCTGAGTAAAAGAAGCCAGGCAGAAAAAAAACCAGATATAATTTATAATTTCATATAATTCCATTTATATGAAATATGCAGAATAGGCAAGTTTATAGAAACAGAAAGCAGATCAGTGGTTGCCAGAGGCTAGGGGAAGAGGGGAGGAAGTGACTGCTTAATGGGCACAAGGGTTTCCTTTGAGTGGGGGTTGGGGGGTGGATTGGGCACTTTAAAGTGGTTAAAATGATCAATTTTATGTTATATGGAGTTTATCACAAAAAGAAAAATGCATGAACTACTCAGAGGAAGTTCTGGCTGGAATCCCTTGGGACAAGCTTGGACTGGTCCCCTGCCACCCCTCTTCTCCTTGACTTCAGGGTCTTTCCTGAGATATTCTGGATCACCCTTCCTATCCCAAAAGCCTGACGATCATCCCCCATGAGCTCTTACCTCCTGTCACCCAGGCTGGGGCCCTGTTGACTGGGCGATGCAGCTTGCAGAGCCCGACATGGCTCCTGACCCCCGGCCTCTTGCAGATACTGGCTGGACTACGAGAACTACCTGGTGGAGGGAAGCCTGGAGAAGGCAATGAACTTTTCTTTTCTGAAGGCTGTGGTCAAGAACGTCAGCACCAACATCTCAGACGACCTGCACTTCTCTCTGACCCCCTCTCAGGTGAAGAGCCCCCCCCCGCCACCCCCACCTCTGTCCTGCTTTCCTGGGGCATATTTTTTCAGAATTCCCAGAGAGGCATGGTCTGTGCTTGGTGCTTATCAAAATGTGTCCCTTTCAGTGGGGCTCTGCTGCCTTGCTAGGAGTGGGTGCCAGGGAGTGCATGGATGCATGGGTCCTGGTCACAGATTATCCAGGTTTCTAGGGTGAGGCTTTTGGAAGATTGCTGAATGGAGCTCGAGGAGACTGGGTTCCAGTGCCTGGCGGCACCCCCGCCCCCCCAGGGGTGGAAATCCCTGGAGTCTTATCTGTAAAATGAGCTCCGAGGCTCCTTCAAAGCCCGGAGTTGCCGTGAGCTCTTCCACCTGAGGGCACATTTGAAGCAAGTGAAGCCACACTGGTGGTCCTGCAAAGGCCTGAATGGGCGGTCTCTGGATTTAGTTTGTCTGGGTTCAAATCCCAGCTCTGCCCCTTACCAGCGATTGTGATCTTGGGCAAATGACTGAAGTTTTCTTAGAGTCAGTTTCCCATCTGTAAAGTGATGGTAGAGTTGCCCAAGTTCAAGATTATCAGGGGGGCAAATGAGACAATTCACAGGGAATGCTTGGCACGGCGAGGGTGCAGCCTCCTTCAGGAATGAAGCAGGGCGTGGAGGGGTAGGCAGTGGGCAGCAGGAACTTCTGGGTCTGTCTGGAGAAGGGAGATGGAGGATGGATAGGGCCCGTCTCAGGCCTTTATCATGTCCTCCAATCGGCCAAGCCCTCTGCACAGGGTGTGCCCTGTATCCGGAAATCACATGTCCTTTTGACAAGCGTGTAGACTTGGAATGAGAAAGCCAGAGCCCTCAGCTCCAACCCTTTGCTACCCTGATCCTCTGCCCATGGGCTGCTCATGGGGAAGCACCAGGTGGGATCAGGCAGGACCAGGTGGGGCTGGCTCCAGGGAACAGTGAGGTCGGAGAACAAACAGGACATGCTTTGCATTTGCCAGTGAAAGGTATTTTAACATTTCTAGCATTCTTAGCTTTGGCCTTATTCTTTCCACTTATTCCTGAGTCGGAAGCCAGACACTATCCCTGTAACGCCCTACAGGGTCACAGGGGTTGTTGGGACCCTGGCCGCATGTGCGCCACACCTACACTCTCCCCCACACCTGCAAATAGAGCATGTCCAGTGTCCTCTCTTCACAGCCCACTGTCAGCCTCGCAGGTGGCCACATGAGCCCCTGGTTACCTCCATTCTCCATTCTGGGAAAACGGAGGTTCCGCGGGTGCTGGGACTTGTCCAGGGCTCACGGCCTGGGCAGGGCGGAGCTTGGGCTGTGTCCCCAGATGGCCTGCCTCTCAGAGCTAAGGTCCTCAGGTGCTGCCCCTCCACCCAGTGTGCCCAGTTTCCCTTCCCCACGGGGGAGTGGCAACACCCATGTTGGGGGCTGAAATCCTCAGGTAAGGAAGGAACCACTGGGTCCCTGGTTACAGATTACGGAGCAGGTCCCGGAGGACAAGCACATGTTCCCCGACAAAGTCCGGCTGCCCAGGAGCCTGTTTGCGTCCCTGCAGGGCAGCAGGTCGGAGGTCCGCTTGGCCGTATCTGTCCTGGACATCGGGTCAGGGAATCTCTTCAAGGTGAGGAGAAACTGGATGGCAGCTCAGGGCGGCCCTGAGGCTCACCAGGCAGTGCTCGGACTTGCCACCTGTGGAGCCTGCCCTGAGGAGGGGGATGACGGAGGGGACAAGTCTCTGGGGGTGTTTCCCAAGCAGCCCACACTCCTCCCAGACCCCCATCTCCAGGGCCTGTGGACTTCTGACTTAGACTGGTCCCACACACCTGTGCCCTTGGACTTGTATGTGTATCCTGAGTGGGGCCCTATCCCCCGTGGGTCCCTGTGTGTGCACAAACATGCCTATGCTTTCCTGTTCCTGGTGCACACATAATCCACGTGAGCAGGTGTACCCATGCCCTTGCCAAGTACCCCATGTGTGTCCCCAGAGACGTGTATCTGCTCACATGCAGACATGCGCATGCCTATGTGCTGGTGTGGCCAGGTGCTCACCCCGCTCCTGCCCCATGGGCACCCACTGCCCTGTAATTGTGGACTGATTTTTCTTTGGGCCCTGAGCCCTCCGGTTAAGAGGGCAGAGGAGGCCCGGAGGCCAGTGAGGGAGACTCTCGGGTCCACCCTGGTCCAGTCCGAGCAAAAGACCATCAGGAGCAGCAGGTGGGGTGACCCCTTGGTCTCCTGCTGCCCTGGTCTCAGACTTTGCCCTCCAGGCAAGGGCCCTGGGTCCTGGAGGCCCCCAGGAAGCCTCTTCTGCAGCTGGGCCCCCACCTTTCCCTACACAGGGCCCCAGGCTCAGCCTGGAGGACGCTGGCAGCGTGCTGAACAACCGCCTGGTGGGCCTGAGTGTGGGCCGCACGCATGTCACTGGGCTGACGGAGCCTTTGGAGATCACCTTCTCCCACCAGCCACAGCCTCCCGTGAGTCCCCCCAGCCCCACCAAGGCCTGGCAGTTACTCAGGGGCAGAAGGGAGGGTGGGCACCCCTGGGCACATGAACAGATGTGCACAGGACTCCACACCACCCACCCTCCACTCCCACCCAGGAGAAGCCACTAGGGCCACGCACACCATTGCACCCAGGGACACACGCCCACCTGTGCACACACACCCACATGCACCCAGACCCCTCCCACTCACATGCTCACAAAGGAGTGCACGGGACCCGGCACACCCACATGCTCGCCCTCAGCAGTACGTATCACCCCGAAGACAGGCAGCCCTCCCACCCGCTGCCTGTCACCACACCCACGGCCTCGTGTGCTGACCAGGGGCCACCACATAGTGCAGCTGGTGTTCCCATGTGACCGAGGGGTGAGCCTCGCTCTCTACCCAATGCACACGCGTGCTGAGACCAGGGAGCATGCTGCCCTTCTGCCTCCCCTCCGTGTGGTTCTCCCCCTCTCCCAACCTGCCCTGTCTGCCCCCTGATTCCCATTCTCTGCTTTCAGAACATGACCCTCACCTGCGTGTTCTGGGATGTGACTAAAGGTAGGGCCTGGCGGACCTTCTCTGGGTGGGATGGGAGGGAGGGTATGGGCTCCCTTCGGGAGACAGGGCCCCTCCCCTCTCATCCTTTATAATCCCCTCCCCTTCCGCCCAGGGTCAATGGGAGACTGGTCTTCCGAGGGCTGCTCCACAGAGGTCAGAGCAGAGGGAACTGTCTGCCGCTGTGACCACCTGACCTTCTTTGCCCTGCTGCTGGTAACAGCCCACCCACCCCGATCCCAGCAGCTCTGGAGGTGCCCAGACTCCTGTCCCAGGGAGGACAGTCCCTGGCAGGGGCTAGGGCCTGGCCTCCAGCTGACGGGGTCCTGTTTGGGGGGATCACCCACAGAGGCCAGTCTTGGACAAGGTCACCGTGCAGGCCCTTACAAAAATTTCCCAGGCTGGCTGCGGAGCCTCCATGGTCTTCCTGGCCTTCACCATCACCTTCGCTGCCCTGAGGTAGGTGACGTCTCGCCGCTCCTTCCTGTCCTCAGAGGCAGCAGCGGGGCTGGGTCAAAGGCACCCTGGTTGTGCAGAATCGTACTGACAGCCTCTCCAAACCTTAGTTTCCTCATCTGTGAAATGGGTTTGGAGGTTGAAATGCATTTGGGCCATTCCCATTACAATGGCAGAAGCCAGACTCAGATCGGCTTAAATGTAATAAGGAACGTGTGGGTGGCGTAACTGGAAAACCCAATCCGTGGCGGGAGCTACAGCTCCGTCCCCCAGGGATCCGAGTCCCTCTGTTGCTCACAGCTTTGGGCTCTACTTCGTCATGCTGGGCGGTTTCTCCCCGCTCGGGGGTCCTGGAAGGCCCAGTCATGCCCCTTACGTCTTAGCCACTGAGCCAGTCCCTGTCTTACACCGAGTTCCAGAATCAAAGTCTTCAAAGTTTTCTTCAATTTTGAAATCATTGTAGACTAACAGGAAGTGGTGAAAACAGTACACAGAGTCCCATGCTTTCCCCACCCAGCTTTCCCCCAAGATGACATTGTACGTAACTCTAGTACGATATCAAAACCAGGAAACCGATGTTGGTTCTGGGGCACCACCTAGAAGACAGGCTTCATCGAGTTGTTACCGTTTTCCATACGTGAGCGTGTGCGATCTGTGCAGCTTTATCCCACGCACACCAGAGTCGAGTTCTACTGATCTAACCTGGGCCATGTGCCCCTGCGGGACTGACCGCTCAGGTCACTGTGGTTTTGGGACCGACTGCCCGATTGGCCGGGCCAGGTCACGTGCCTGCTCTCGGTCCGAGCTAACAAAGGCCCAGCGCCAGTGACAAGGGGACGGTAAACAGCCTGGGTTAAGGGGTGTTCAGAGACGGCCTCCCCAGAAGGAAGTGCCCAAGCAGAGACCTGAAGACAAAATAAGGAACACAACTGACAGTGGAGGGAAGAGAAAGGGCAAAGCGTGGGAGGCGTGGACAAACAGAATGCATTCAGGGAATTGCAAGGTATGCAGTTTGGCTGAAGCACCGAGGAGAGGGCCAAGGCCAGCAGGGTCTGAGGTGCCACGAGAGGGCCCCCGGGCCAGGGCCTGAGGGCACTCACTCTCTGGCTGTGGCAGGGGTGGGACACCGGAGGTGGGCGGAGAGGCCCAGGGAGGCTCTGGCTTCTTGCAGCCTCTCGCTAGCCCTTCTGCCCCCAGGTTCTACCGGAAGAGATTCGAGTCAGAAGATGGTCTCAAGATTCACGTGGCCCTGAGCGTTAGCTTGTTCCTCCTGAACCTAACCTTCTTCATCAATCTGGAGCATGTCCCGAACTTGTCCTGCCCGGCCCAGGGGGCCATCTTCCACTACTTCCTGCTCTGCGTCTTCACCTGGATGGGCCTGGAAGCCTTCCACCTCTACCTGTTCATCATTAGGGTTTTTAACACCTATTTCGGGCACTACCTCCTAAAGCTGAGCCTGGTGGGCTGGGGTAGGTGCTGCCTGGGTGGGCAGAGGGGATGGCTGGCCCTGAAGGGGCAGGGAGAGGGGCAGCCTAGGCGAGAGGGGCGGCTCCGTCTCTCAGATAGACTCAGGGTCTGCAGGATGGGCATCTGGAGGGGGGGTTGGAGGAGGGCATGTCACAGGAGTCCCAGCAATGCCATGCTTCCTCCTCCCACCCAGGCCTGCCAGCCCTAATGGTCATCGGCACAGGGATTGCCAACAGCTATGGCCTCTACAGCATCCAAGACCAGGAGAACAGGACCACACTGGAGCTGTGAGTGGCGGCTGTGGCCACGGGAGTGACGTCAGGGCCCTGGCTGCACATATCGAGGGAGGTGGGGAGAAGTGGGAACCCTGGGCGGAGAGATGGAGTAGGTTAAGGTGAAGGATCCTCATATCCAGCTAGTTCATGACCCGCAGGAAGAAACTGAGGCCTGGGGAAAGGAATGCAGTGAGCGAGGGTTCCCGAGAAGCAAGACAGGTCATGGGACCAGGAGGCAGGATGCCTTGCTCTCACCTGGCCCTCCACCAGCCCATGTGGCATTTTGGGACACAGTTTTTAAAGTGTATCCTACCCTTTACCTGCTGTGCTGCACTCTCACCTGGATTTCAGCCCCCACCTGCCCCCTCGGCCATGTACCCTTATGCAGGGCATAACCTGCCCAACATTCCCAGCAGCCCTGGTCCTACTGGCTCTGCCTCTGAGTTGTTCTGTGACATGGGGCAAGCCCGTCCTCCCCCTGGGCCTCAGTCTCCTTATCTGTTCAACGTGGGGAGGAGGGAGGGCTGATAGACATGATCTTTTGCGCCTTTCACCCCTGCAGTGCAGAGGGCAGGGAGCAGAGCTGAGCCTGTCCCAGGTGCCTGTCCCAGGCCCATGGCTCTGTGCTTCAGAGGCGCTGGTGGGGCCTTTGTCCTGTCCCCTGGGCCTCAAAGAGGGGGGCGGGGGTCACAGGGTTCCAGTAGGTAGTAACAAAGCGCATGTGGTGGCCTGGGTGGGGCCTGCAGCTGACTGGCAGTCACACACCCACCTAATGGGCAGCAGCCAGGCGTGTGGTTTTACCAGAGAAGCAGAAAGATGTTTACGCCAATGGTCCTACTTTTTAAAAGATGGTCATTAATTCAGTCTTCGTACAACATGATGTGGGGCAAACAAAACATGTGGTTGGGGCCAAGTGGACCCTTTTACCCGTGCTGGTCTGAAGAGACAGCAGACTGGAGCCACTTAAAAGCTCCTCCCCTGGGGAGCGGGGGACTGACAGGTGGAGGTGGGGAAAGGAAGGCATCTTCCTGGTCTCTGAGGGTTGACCGGGGAGACTGCCAAGGGCTCGCTGGTCAGTGGGTACCCGGCCCAGTCCCAGTAACCACCCACCTCCACCAGGTGCTGGTTCAGTGAGAAAACTGCACTCTACATCACCGTCCACGGCTACTTCCTCGTCACCTACCTTTTCAACACCGTGGTCCTGGGCCTGGTGGCCTGGAAGATCTTCACTCTGCCCAGTGCCACGGCAGGCAAGGAGAAGTGGCAGAAATGGAAGGGGGTCCTCACCTTGCTGGGCCTCTCAAGCCTGGTGGGCATGACATGGGGGCTGGCCATCCTCACACCCCTGGGCCTGTCCACCATCTATATCTTTGCACTGTTCAACTCCTTCCAAGGTGAGGCTCCTGGCCCAGGGAGGAGGCGGGCTGCCTCATCTGCACCAAGAGTGTTGGGAGGTGGGGAGGGAGTGGTTTGCAAGAAACAGGGTTCCACTCGGGCCAGCCCAAATTGAGGGCACTGATTTTAAACATCCAGGGCTCTCCCAGAAACCCCAGGGTGGGAAGGCTGGCTGACTTCATGGGAGCTGGTGCCGGGCTCAGGAAAAGCCACCCAAACCGAAGCAGATACTTTCTCCATCTTTTTCCTCTGGAGCCACATGTGGCCTCTCACCTTCTTCTCTCGGTAGACATTCCTCCATCCTTCTCTCTCCGCTGGCCCGTTCCTACCCGCGGACCCCAGTGGCTGCCCAAGGTGGTTGCCTCAACCCTACATGACCTTCCAAGTCTAGTGACTATGGTCTGATTCTGTCTCTTCCACATTCTTAGGAAAATCAAGGATCCGATTGGGCCATCTTAGTCACATGTCCATCTCTGGTCCAACCAGCAGTGACCAGGAGGCCAAGGTCATGTGAAGCCATGGCCACATGACATGGACAGAGTCTCCAAGGAGTTGTGGAGGCCAGAAGGAAGTGATTAGTAGAGGAAATGATTGACACGTCTGCTTCCTGCCCCCACAGGGTCCTTCCTCTGATATCCCAGCAAAGGGGCAGGTGCCCCGGGTTCCCTGCATACACCTCTCCTGCTTGGTCTGCACACCCCCCTTTCATGCACACAGCTTAAAGAAGCCTCACAACCTGCCTACCCAGGCTTTGGTCCACAGTCTCATCTCGTCCAGGGAACCCCCATGTCCTGGACCCAGCAGGTGCAAGCCCACAAAAACAGGCCTGGCTCCCAGTGCTTCATGAAACGGTGTGGCGTCGTGGCTGGGAGCGCTGGGGACAGGAAGACCCATATTCTAATCTAGGCTCCACTGGTGACCCCAGCAAGTCACTCAGCTCCTTGGACCCAGTCATCTGCACAGTTGGGATAACCCCACACTAATCTCCCTAGATTTCATAATCAATAGCTGAGATAATGCACGTGGGGAACATAGGAGGCCTTCAGTATGTGGAAGCTGATTTTCCCATAAGTTCTTGAACTTTGACAGTGGGGCTCTTTCTCCTCCGGGCAGCTGCTGGCCAGGCCGCCCAGCCCCCTGTCGGCCTCCCGGGCTCAGCCACTGCCTCTCCTCCCTGCAGGCGTCTTCATCTTCTGCTGGATCATCATGCTCTACCTGCCAAGGAAGAGCACCGGGACCTCTTCTGGCACTGCCCCAGCTGAGCAGACCCGCTCCACGTCACAGGAGTAGGGGTCGGCCCTGTGCTCTGGACTCAGCTCCGACCCACCTTGTGACCTTGGACAGCTCCCTGCCTCCCTCTGAGCCTCAGTTTCCACATCAGACAAAGTGGAGGGGGGAAGGGTTGGGGACCAGGTAGGACCTCAAAGGTTACATGCAGACTCATCTCTCGTCCGAAAGTCTTCAAATCCAGGACCGCAGGCACCCAAAGTTCCTACAATCCTGGGACCCGGCCAGCACAGAGTGACACCCTCACCCCTTCCACTATGCCCCACCCCCTCCCTAGCAAAGCAGCCTGTCTCTGCCATCGCCCACCTTCTGGCCTCAGTAAGGGCCTGAGCCCAACCAGAGACGCTTGTTGTTGGCCCAGCCCCTCACAGGAGCCCCAGCCTCTCCCTCCTGCCCTCTCACCCTCTCTTCACTGTCACTGCCTTCCCACCCTCCCCATCCTCCCGCTGCCTCCAGTGAGAGTCATCCCCTCAGGCTCTGGGGTGATTCTGAACTGGAGGTTTGCTTGAGGGGCTGGTCCTCCCAGCTTGCCTGCCCTGAGCTCAGTCTGTCTCCCCATTTAGGGAGCTGCCAGCCCTCCAGGTGTCCGGGACACTGAATTTCAGAGAATGCCACTTAGTGGGTGGGATAGCTCCTGTTCCCATTTGGACTTCCATGTGGGTGACTTTTCCTCTGGTCTGTTGTCACCGTGGGCTAGGGGTCCCGGGCTATATGGACCTGGGGGCTGAGGGGCCGGGGCAGGGGGCGGGGCTGGGCTGAGCGGGAGGGGGAGAGAGAAAGGCCACATCTCCCTTGGAATCTGAGTGCCCATGGAGCAGGCACTGTGGTGGCCTCACTCCCCCGTCCAGCCCAGCCCTGGTGGGTTCGGGGCCCTGAATAAATATCTGCTGGCCGAATAGGTGGATGTGCAAATCTGGCACCTGCCCGATGGTGCCCCAAGCCAGGGGAGTGTCTCAGGCTGGATGCCGCTGCCAGCAGCTGGACCTCTGCTGTGTCACACCCCCGTGCTGGTTTCCTCAGCAGGAAACGAAAAGAGACAGAGATCATAGACATGGAGGAAGAGATGCAGTGATGAGAGATAGAGTGACCGAGGACCAACAGACAAGCTGACACAGAGGGAGGGGCCAGAGGCAGAAGCACGGCAGCCGCCCTACCCAAGCCTGCCCTGACCCAGGGGCAGCACACTGGGCTTCATCCCCCTCCCTGGGGCCACCCTCAGGTTTACGTTCCCAGTCTAGCCTTTATTTATGAACCATCGGGGGACTCCCGCCCCTACCCGGCCACCCCCCTCTCCAGTGGGCTTTGGAGAAGGACGAGCACCTCCTACGGATGACAGGTTGTTATTACTAGACCCGCCCCACAGCCGCGCTGCCAGTCTGCTGCCCCCCAAACTCCCTCTAGGCCTATGTGGACAGGACCAGCAAACAGACGAAAGACAGGAAAGCCGCTGTGTTCCTGGAAGGGAAACCCCAGGGTGGGGGCATTACTTCGGTTGAACCACATCATTAGTTTTTGTGCCTTTCACTTGGTGGCTTTGGAGGCTTATCTTCACAGACCCATGTTTCCTACACCGAAGATCTCTGCTTCCTTTCCCCAAAGTCTCAAGGTTACCAACCAGCGCCCAGGAGGAACGGTGTCTGCCAGGCCTGGGCCCGAATCCTCACTCTGCCACTCAGGGGCTGTGTGACCCTGGGCACATCACCGCACCTCTCCAAACCTCAGTTTCCCCATCTGTAAAACTGATATCAAATCCTTGCCTCGTGCTGAGAGCATTAAGTGAGGTGACAAAGTCAAGTTCTCAGTCATCTGACACAGCAAGAGTTAGTTGGATCCCTGAGACCCCCTTCCTTGGCTTAAAGAAACACCAGGGGGAGCCCTTGGGTAAAGCACGACCCTCTGCAACCTGCACGTGAACTAGGAGGGGTGTCGAGGTCAAAGCTCCCTCTCTGATTCCTTTTCAAGCTCTGCTGAGTGGCGCAGCCCTGTGGGGGATGAGGCCTGGCAGCCCTGAGAGGCCCAGCGACCTGCACAAGGCTAGTCTGCGAGCTGGGGCGACGCTAGGGCTGGGGCGACGCTAGGGCTGGGGCGACGCTAGGGCCAGGGCGTCCCAGGGTTGCTGACACCTCCTCCCAGAGTTTCCCTGGGTTCAAGCATTATCACCCCACCCCTGACCCCCTGAGCCCCTGGGCTGTGGTTTCCCAGATACACGCAGAGGGAATCCCAAGTACAGGTGAGTTGGGTTTCCTGGTGCAGAGAGAGGATGTGGAGAGCGATGGCTCTGCCACCCAGGGCCAGGCAGGGGTGGAGGGGTGGTCCCTCATTGCTGGGGGTCACTGCAAAAGCAGCTCCAAGTGCCACACTGAACACGTGCTGAGGCCAGGCAGGGCCATGGTAAAAATGCACCCAAAGGCCCAGCACAAATGAGCAGGGGTCCCCTGTCACTGAACCATCACCATAGCAACCCAGGAGGCAGGCAGCCTGCCTGGTCCAAATTCTACCCCTGCACTTGCCTTGGACCAGTTCCTCACCCACTGGACCCGTAAAGGTGGGATGGCAGTAGCTGCCCCACAGGGTGGATGACAGAGTAAATGAGGCACCGGCCGAGAGGCCTGCACAGTGCCTGGGTCACTGGGCCCAGCAGGAATGTGGCTGACCCCAGCTTTTCCCTGGCCATCACCTTCACCTTGTCAAGCTGCAGTTGCCATCGGTGTGCTGCAGGACAGCTCCCCACACCCCCACCATGGCTCCCCAGTTCTTTCTGTTGTACCCCAATTTCTTCATGCCTGGTATTTTTATTGCAATATAACACATACACAGGAAATGAGGAGACCTACTTGCTCTGAGCTCTCAGATGGATAATAATATCAAAAAATATAAATTCTCCACAAATTAATCAAGTAATACAATGAAATTTCAATAAATACTCCAAATGATTTTTTAAGACTTTCCAAAAATTATTCTAAAATTTATATGGAGGCATATAGGCCTCAAGTAGCTAAGTCAACCATAATGAGAGAGGGCATAGAAGGACAACTTGAATGACAGATCCTTTAAGAAGCTGTTACAAGACCATACTGATAATGCCAACATGGGGTCTGTGCAAGGATAGGCATGAAGACCAGGGGAACAGACTAGAGAGCTCAGTGGCAGACTCACATACACCTGGGAGACTTAATACATGGCAAGAGCAGGCATCATCAAGAAGGATGTATGGTCTGAGGGTGGTGTTGGAAAACTATTTCCAGTATAGTTTACCCCCGACCCTCCACAGAGCCACGCTGTGACTTTTGTGGTCCCTTTGTCCAAAAACAAAACAGCAAAAACTGTCTTTTGCAACTACATGAGTACAAAGATGAATATAATCCAGTGTGGGCTCATAATTGTATATTCATTGGTAGTATATTCATTTTTTTCTTCTGAATTTAAAAGTTATTAAAATGAAACACTTCATGGGCCACTAACATAACGCGGAAATTTCCACTGCCCTGAATCGGAGGCCCAGCCTGGATTAGAACCCAGGACTCAGGCAGCCTGGCTCAGTCCGCCATGATGGGCCACCACTCCAGGACCCACACTGGTTCCCCTCTGTCCTGATGAAGGCTACTTTGACTGTGCCTGGGGCATGGGCAGTGGTGTCCTGGGAAATGTTTAACAACTAGCCAGCTTTGCAACAGCTGATTGTCATGCTTTCAGGAAGGCTGGTGAGCCAGCTGACAACCACAGCCATTGTTAAAAATTAAATTATAGAAATGCAGCCCAGCTCTTCTGGGCCCTGGCCTGGGTGGTAACGGAAGACTACATTTCCCAGAAGCCTCCCCTCCCAGGACAGGCCCTCAGCTTCCTGAAAGCTGTTACTATGGAGACAGACTAACAGATTATACAGGCTATCCTCAAAGGGGTGTGAGGAGGTTAGGGGACTGGAGACGGCTGGACCCTGCCTGGCAGGGAGAGGGTGCTGGTGGTAAGAAGGCGTCTTCTGCCTGGGGGCTTCCAGCCCTGCCCTTTCTGGGAAGTTTTCACTGTGTGTGTGTGTGTGTGTGTGTGTGTGTGTGTGTGTGTGTGTGTGTGTTGAGGAGGAAGAGGTTGCTTCTGGAGAGGAGGGTGCAGAAAATAGCTTGTGGGGGTGGGGAAGGCCTCTGGGCCTCTGGGCAGGGTTCAGGAAATTTCCAGACCAGACTGCCCTCCTCAAACTGCACTACAGCTGCCGAAGCAGCCCAATGTGGGGAAGGAAGTATCGCAGGTTCAGGTCCAGCTCTGCCTGTGAGGACGGGGTTCTGCGGCCTTGGGCTCAGGGCCATTGCAGTGCCAGCCCCAGTGTAAGCCCCTGCTGCCCACTGATGCCCTGGCCCTCTCCCCACTCTACTTCCCTCTTTACTCTCCATCCCCACCCCTCACATCCTTCTGAGACATCCCATCTCAGGAGGCCCTTCAGTGCATGGGGTTCGGAAATAGACGGGTTCAAACCCCAGGCCTGCTACTTACTAGCTCTGTGACCTTAGGGAGTGAGTGCACTTAACCTCTTTAGGCCTCAGTGTTTCCAACTGCAAAGTCATTTTCCTAATAGCGTCTGCCTCCAAGTTGTTGGAGGAGAAATGAGATGATCTCTTTAACCCCTTAGCTAGCACAGCACCTGGGACACGGTGGGAGCTCAGTAAACTGGAAGTGCCTGTAATGGCTAACATTGGCCTCTCTGAGCTCACCATCTCTGCGCCAGGCAGCAGACAACTGGGTCTGATCACCGGGCTGCGTGGCTTGGCTGGTGGGCACAGCGGGAGGTTCACCTGCAGGGAACCGGGGTCTATAATAAGCCTGCTGCTGGACACGGGTCCTCAGCTGTGATGTTGAACCCCTGGGACTCGGCCACACTGACCTTCAGAAAATCGACACGTGTTCAGCCCCTCCTGAGTCCTACCGAACGTCAGAATTGGACGGAAAACATCTGTCTCTCCTTCCATATTACAGAAGGGGAAACTGAGGCCCAGAAAGGGGCAGGGAGTGGCAGAGCCCAGTTCTCGCCTTAGCCAGGCTGGTGGCCAGTGACCGTGCCTCCCCCAGAGGCCCAGGTGGCCCAGGGAGGGGCTGGATCGGAGGGGTGGGGCCCAGCCTTTGCCTCCAGGTCCCCATTGCCCTCTTGGCCCTGGTCACCCCAGGGGGCGTTAACAAACCTGGGGAGGCCCTGTGCTTTTCTCCCCAGTTCCTCTCCACTACCTCCCCACCGCCACATCCTACACACTGGGTCAGTTTTCCTCCTCTTTGGACCTTTTCCCTGTTTGTTGTTAAAAAAAAAAAAAAGGTATTTGAGGCCAGACAATGGAGACTTGAGCTGGGAGGCAGGAGGCTGGTGGAGCAGCTGAGACGGTGTAATAGGAACCTGCTTAAACAAGCAGGGGCTGGGTTTCCTCGGATGCTGGGAAGTCTGAAGGTGGCACTCAAGGCCTCCCCGTTTCCTCACTCTGCCGCCCTTAGCAGGCAGCTTTGATCCCCATGAGCGGTTACCCCGTAGTCATGCACTGGCAGCCCCAGCTCCTGCTTTATGCCCCCCTGTCCCAGGCAGGAAGAGGAGAAGGGTGAAGTGTCTGTGCCAGTGTCTGTCTCATCGCTTTAACATGTGACAATTGTGACTCACATCTCAGCAGCCAAAACGGGGTTCAAATCACAGGGCTAACTAGCTGCAAGGGAAGCTGGGGAGCTGAGTGTTTCAAACCAGGCACATGGTTGCCCCCCAATGAAATGGGATTCTTTTTACAGAAGCCTGGAGCTTTGGGTAGGCAAGTAGCAGTCCACCTCAGAGAGGCGTGGCTCTGTGAGCACAGCAAGGCTTTCCCCAGGGCGCGTGAGCACATACGGCATCTTGGTGTGGCTCCCAATGACCTCATCCTGAGGGATGACACGGGGCTTGGCCAGGAGAATGCACACACACCTGCCCCTGGTCCAGGGGCCTCGGTGGCAGCTGTACTTTTGCCCCCTCTGTGCCTCAGTTCCAATTATGGTGACGTTACCTTTTTGGGGGTCATATTCCATATCACCACCGTGCTATTAGGAATAATTTTCTTTTACTCAAGTCACTTATTGGGGTTGACGAACATACTTAAATAGGAAATTGTATCACACTGCAGTAATCTCTGCAGCATTAGCATCATTTGCCATGAAGAGAAGATACGGTCTGAATAAATAGACGAGAAAGCAAGCAATGCAGGTAAGTTTGGGCCACCCTCTCCTGCCCTGACATTGCTTCTCAACCTGTAGCCTGCTTGTCTGTGTGTTAAAGGGAGATCGGTGAGACTTTTTCCTTGGAGGAAAGGAAGTTTAAAGGAGATGTGCTTCTCCACTCTGTGAGCTAAAGAATAGGAAACCACCATCCAGGGACACAGGTGGTCTTGGTGGTCCCTTGCTGGTTGGAAGACGGCCGTGCTGAGTGCGTTTCTCCCTCCTACAGAGGCTCCATCTCTCGGCAGCCAGAAGCACACCAGGATGGAGGAGGTCCTGAAGGAGAAAACGGAGAAGGAGGAGGCAGCCAAGCAGGAGGCTGTGGCCGAGCAGGTGGAGAGAGGCGAGAAGATGAGAGAGGAGGCGCAGAGGAAGGGAACCATCATGACGCAGGAGATGCTCAGAGATCTGGAGAAGAAGCTGTTGGGTATTGAGATCACCGTCCCGGAGAAGCCCTTGTGAGTGTTTGGATGGGGGCTTCAGGCCCTGAAGCCCCGGAGCGGGCCAGGACAGGGCTGGGCAAAGCAGGAGCCAGGCAGGATGATGGCACCTGGGCGGAGAAGCAGGACGGAGGCATAGAGAGAGGCCATTAAGAATGAGGGCTTTGCTCAGGCTGGGGCTGTTGTGGCTCAGTGGATTGAGCATGGGCCTGAGAACCAAAGGGTCACCAGTTCAATTCCCAGTCAGGGCACATGCCTGGGTTATGGGCCAGGTCCCCAGTAGGGGATGCATGAGAAGCAACCACACATTGATGTTTCTTTCCCTCTCTTTCTCCTTCCCTTCCCCTCTCTCTCTCTAAAAAAAAAAGATTGAATCCCCATCTCTGCTTATTTTAAACCTTAAAAAAAAAAAAAAAAGTGAGGGCACTGCTTTCAGACCTTCTGGGCCAAATCCCCACTCTGCTGTGTGACTCTGGCCAAATCACTCAACTTCTCTGTGCCTTAGTTCCCTCATCTGTTTAAAAGGGCAGATGCTAATAAGGATACTTCCCTCCTAGGTAGTCATGAGGACAGAGCCCCTGGCAGCTAAGGTGAATCAAGGGCTCATGCATCCAGGCCTAGCCTCACGCAATCTAATCATTGCCACCCCTCTTACGGGCACAGGATCATTACCAAGGACACTATCGACATCTCCAAGCTGCCTCGTTCCTACCAAAGCAACACGCCCGAGGAAGAACACCTGCTGGAAGTGGCAGACAATTTCTCCCGCCAGTACAGCCACCTGTGCCCGGACCGCGTGCCCCTCTTCCTGTACCCGCTGAATGAGTGCCAAGTGCCGGTAAGGCCAGGTCACGGAGGGCCAGGTGGGGGACTCAGTGGCAGAGGGTGGAGGGAGGTGGGCCCAGGCACAGCCCTGTCCTTGAGCCTAGAGCCTGAGCCTATATGTCGAAAAGACACGAGACAAAATGATGAGATGGGCCCCAGGGCCCAAGCCCTGGACTCCGTCCTTCCAGCCCTGTGGCCCAGGGCGCCTCCCTGAGTCTCTCTGGGCCTCAGTTTCCCCATCTGAAGGTGGAATGGCAGAGGATGGATGCGAAGGCTGTGCAAGGGCCTCCCGGGGCTGGCAGAGACTGGCAGACAGCTTTATTTGGCCCACACGGTGCTTTCTAACCTACGAGTTAGCTGCCAGCCTCTGAAGCTTGGCGATTCCCACGCAGATCCCTGTTCCCCTCTCTTCTCACCCAGTAACCCCAGGCCTGCGTTCCCCAAGCCTGCAACAGTCAGCAGGGCGGGTACTGGGGCTACCCCTCCGGTGCGACCGCATGAGATCCGACGCTGGCAGGGCCTTCCTTGGAGGCCTGGTCCCCAGGCCCCAGGTGGCAGAGCAGCCCCTAAAGGGCCCTAGTAGCCGAGGTCCCCCGCACTGGGTGGTGGCCCAGAGCCAGACAGACCCAGCTCTGATGCTGACTGTGAACCTGAGCCCATCAGTGCACTTCCTGGGGCCTCAGTTTCCTCCTCTGTCCATGGGACTGGCCTCATAGGGTTGGGGCGAAGCCAGGTCTGGGGGCACTCAGGGGGGCAGTGGTGATGACAGAGAGGCACTGACTCAGCACCTGGGGACAGTGCAGCTTCTCCCGGATCTGGACTGGAAGGGCTTCGGGGAATACCTTTCTCTAGTTACCAAGGCACCAGGGAGGAGCCTGAAGCCCCGAGAGGCTGGGAGAGCACCCTCTGACCCCCAGCCAGAGGTCTTTGGCTTCCTGGGAATGCCACACCCTCCGGCCAGGTGGGATGTCCTCCTGGGCGTCTGGTCTCTCCCCTGCAGAAGTTCGTGAGCACGACCATCCGGCCCACGCTGATGCCCTACCCCGAGCTCTACAACTGGGACGGCTGCGCCCAGTTTGTCGCAGACTTCCTCTCCATGGAGCCCCTGGCCGACCCTCTCAAGCCGGTAAGTGCCAATCGGTGCTGCATCCCGAGGCCCGCACCACCTAGGCTGGGGAGCCAGGCTGGTCTGGAGAAAGAGGCCCACGCCCATGAGTCTGTTTGGAGAGGGTGGGGGCCCAGGCCCAGAGAGAGGCTGCCACACAGCACGCCTGGTCTTCTGGCTCCTACCTCTTTGCCTCCTCTGCCTCCTTCTGCCTCCAGAGTCTTCCTCTCACGACTGCAGGACATGGGGAAAGGAGAGAGTGGGCCTCTGACCAGTTCAATCGGCTTCTCGTTGATAAAGGAGAGAGGGAGGGAGAAAGGGATAGGTCTGCAGTGAAGGGTATGGTGGGGGAGGAGGTGAGGGGAACTTTGGGATGAAATCACAGAATTGCCCACCAGCGAGGGTCAGGCCACAGGCTTCCACAGTCCACAGGGTCTCCCCATCAGGAAGCCCACGGCCCCTGAAAATCGTAGGCAGTTGTGGGCAGCTCTTTCTGGACCCACAGGGTCGGTGGTTTTCCTTCCATTCTTAGCAGGCTCCCCCAACCCCGACCGAGGCGAGGAGCCCCGTCGGGGTCCAGCCTGTGTGGACCCTAGCGCCCCGCCCTTGCCCGTGGGGAGGACAGGCCAGGGGCGGCGGGCGGGCCCTGTGGCGCTGACCACCTGCCATGGCCAGCCCTCGCACCTGTACTCGTCGACCACGGTGCTCACATACCAGAAGGGCAACTGCTTCGACTTCAGCACGCTGCTCTGCTCCTTGCTCATCGGCTCTGGCTACGACGCCTACTGCATCAATGGCTACGGCTCGAGGGACCTGTGCCTCATGGACCTGACCCGGGAGCTGTGCCCGCTCACCGTGAAACACAAGGAGGTAGGTAGGCCCCGCAGTGCACCCGCAGGCCGTGCGGGGGGTCGGTGTTCGTAGTGTCCGCCTCCTGTGCATCCTAGGCCGCCCCGGCCCTGCCGCTCTGTCACCACGGAGTTCGTATTTCCAACCACCGGTGATTTCTCCGACCACGGTGTGTCAACACACACAGCCCAGGTGCCCACCCCAGCTGTCTCTCTCCCCTTGCTGTAACTCAGTTTCAGCTCCCGCGTGTCCCATGGCATAAATTTTGCGAATGCCACAGGGCTCGCACCTTAAGTCAAACTCTTCCAAATTCACCCTACACACTTGATAAAAGTCCGCCCAGCTGTTTTCATCTGAGGAAGAAACAGACGCAGGGACAGACATTTAGTTCTGTCATTTCCCACCCCTCCCAGGTAAAAAGGCTCCTTTTTAACAGCAAAAAAAAAAAGAAAAGTCACGCACCCTTCAGCAGGTGGTGGGTGTGTTTCTCTCTCTGTTGACTGAGACACTATAATGGCCAAACGCTGCTGTGAGCACGAGAAATGCTCTTAAGTGAATTTCGTTTTAGGAGCCATGAAAGCATCTCTGCCTTTGGAACAGAGCCACACTACAGGCAGGAGATGCTTCTCCTGAGCTGGGTTGGCTCCCAAACTCCTCGATGCAGGAGTCTGCAGCTCAGGGCTGGGGACCCAGGCGCCTGGGCAACCAGCAGGATACATGGCACCCGTGTTGCCCCTGGGCAAGATCTGGGGGCCCCAGACGGAGCTCTGGGCAGGGGAGGCACCCAGAGAGAGCCCTGCTCTCTCGGGTCCCCCTCCTCAAGGAAGACAGAATTTTCCATCCTTGCTCTTGGCTCCAAAGGCCTGTGAGCTCGCACCCGGGTCTCTTAGCCAAAATTTTAATTATTAAAGTGGCGCCATTCTCACAAAGATGGAGGACTCCACAGTGTACACGCCACTGGCGTGTCCCCTGACTTGGCCATCCCTCACAACAGCACTGTGTGGTGCGCATGGCCCAGGGGGTTCCACGTTTGCCAGGGTCACACGGCTGGTAAGCGGAGACCCAGGGACTGGCGCATGGTCAGCGGCTCTAAACCTCGGACATCTGCTGCTTCTCCCTCCTCACTGCCCCAAGCCCACTTCTGTAGCCTCTGCAGTGGTTTCTCCTGGAGTTTTTTTCCTGCCACCAAGTGCGCTCGCGCGCTCTCTCTCTCTCTCTCTCTCACACACACACACACACTTTCATCTCCTTATTTCCTTGCCCAGCAAACTCTTACTTTATGTCAACATATGAAACCCCCCAATGCCAAAATCTAGACGATCCGACTCCTGAAGATTTACCCCACTCTCGGGGCCATGGCCAGTGTGGGCAGTGGGGGTGAAGAAGAGAAAAGCACATCCCCTGGGCCAGTCCCCTCCATGGGCGTGTTCCAGTCTTTATCCTCAGAACAAGCCCAGGAAAGGGTGCTAATTAGTGTCATTCCAATTATCAGACGAGCCCAAGGTTAGGGGAGCAGGAGGCCTTGCCCAAGGTCCTGGAGCCAGACAGCCTCAGGCTCCAGGAGAAGCTGGATCTCCTGGCCCGAGGGCGGGGGGCGGGGTGATCAGTGACCGCTGGTCTTCTCCTCCCCTCTGGTGACAGGCGCTCTGGGAGAAGGAGGCAGCGCCACCCAAGAAGTACGCCGTCAGACCCCCCCGGGACCTGACCAGCAGGTTTGAGCAGGAGCAGGAGAGGAAGAAGCAGATGAAGATCAAGGCTGAGGAGGAGAGGCAGCAGAGGGAGGAAGAGGAGCGCCTGCAGGTGGGCCCGCCACCCTCGGCCTTCAGCCCTCAGCCCCAGAGCTCAGCTCTCGAGGAGGGGTTCCGAGAACGGGAAAGAGACACAGGTCATGGAAGAAATGCATGACGGACCCCCAAGTCCAAATCACCTCCTCTACCTCTCAACCGCCCCCACCCCTGCCTGGCCAGGTGGGAGCCTCCCACCGGTGTCAGCTACCTTCTGGCCATAGACTTCTCCGGTCAGAGCTCTGCTGCGTGGGGCAGCTCCTGTGGGGTGGTTCCTGTGGGCTGTTCCTGTGGGGCAGTTCTGGTGGCCTCCTCATTCCACGTCTGTCACTGAAGCCCTGCCCACGTATACTCTCCCACCCATCCTCCCAACTGTCCTCCCAGCTCTTCTTCCAACACCCATCCTCCCAGCTCTCCACCCATCCATCCTCCGACCCATCCATCTTCCCATCCATCCATCAATCCTCCCATCCATCCATCCATCCCCCCATCGATCCATCCATCCACCCATCCATCCACCCATCCATCAATCCATGTCTCCTACCCAGCCACACTGCCTCTCTCCCTTTTACTCTCTTTTCCTCCCTCCCTTCTTTTCTTCCCTTCTCTGTGGTATTTACGGAGCATCTCTTCTAGTTCAGGCACTAGGGATATAATAAACATGACACAGTCACCCTTCTCCCAGAGAGAGGCAGACAAGGGAGCCATATGGTGTCCCACTGCGTTTTTTTGGATAAAATCTCACTCAGACCAACTAAATCCCAGCTACCTCAGAGCTCCAGAGGCCCCGTTAATAAACCCCCAATCAGGCCAGTCCCTCCCATTTTACTGATAAGAAAACAGACTCAGAGGTGGGGTGATGTTCTCCAGGTCACGCAGCCAGCCAATGATGGGTACAGTCTAAATGAGAACTCAGCTTCCCCGCCCGTTCCCCAGCCCCAGGGAGCTGTTTGGCCACCTGGCTCCCCACTTCCCACCCATGTGGCCCACAGTCACCCACCTTCTCTGCACAGGAGGTGGACACTACGAACACCGACCCCCTGCACGGCCTGCGGGTGCACTCCTGGGTGCTGGTGCTGTCGGGGAAGCGCGAGGTGCCCGAGAGCTTTTTCATCGACCCGTTCACGGCCCGCAGCTACAGCCCCCAGGACGAGCACTTCCTGGGCATCGAGAGCCTCTGGAACCACAGGAACTACTGGATCAACATGCAGGACTGTTGGAACTGCTGCAAGGTGTGGGGTGGGGCCTGCGTGGGTGTGGCGGTCACAGTGGGGGAGGGCAACCGGGCTTTGGTATACATGGCCCCCAGGCCATGTGGGCGCCAGACTTTCCCCTTAGCCGAGTCTCCACTGCCCACTCCTTTGCCCACAAAACCCATTCTGATGTGACTATTGTCTCTCTTTCGATTGATGTGTCCTGTAAAGTGTGGCTGGTGAGTTTGCATGAAAGACTTTTTAAAAACGTTGTGGTGAAATGCAACCTACGTGGCAGCGAAGTGCATGCATCCTAAGTGTACCGCCCAGTGGACTTCCAGGAATGTAGGCGCACAAACTCAGAGCCCCTTACATAAGTTGAAAGTACAGGCGCACCTTTGTGGGAAGGTCCGAACTGGACACAGGGTGACTCTCGGGGCGTGTGGGCAATGTTCTGTTTCTCGATCTGGGCGCAGGACACCAAGGCATGTCCAGTTTACAAGGAGCTCACTGAGCCGTCCAGAAACCAATGGAGAGACAGGCTCCAGGCTCTGAGTCCTGTGCCCTTTTGTTTTTTTCCAAGCTCCTCCCTTTCCAGCCAGGCCAGCTTTCCCAAGGCATGCCCCAGTCCCTTTGGCCCTTCTTCCAAGGTGGCCCTGTCCTAGGTGCTGCTGTTGCCTCCATAGGAGACAGGCAGGGTTGAAGCAGGTGCGCTCCAGCACGAGTCTCTTCACATGCAAGTCAGACGTCCCGAGGTGGAGAAATGTCTGCCTACGTGGCAGGAGGAACACCCCCGCCCCACCCCCGGGGGCCTCCCTTAGCCTCCGAGCCCAGGGCTGCTCAGCCCTCTCCAATCTCACAGGGTGGTGGGAAATGACCATAGGCGCTCACAACAGTCAGCCCCCCGCCATTGAATACATGTGAGCCAGTGTCATCCTTATTTTACAGAAAAAACGCGTCCTACACCACACAGAGGGGACAGAGCCGAGACTGTCCTCCCCCAGGGCCCAGGCTCATGTGCCCTCAGAAGAGTCATGGCTGTTGAGAGGCTGTGACAGTCCTCCTTTGCCCCTTTTCCAGGCCAGAGAGCCTGTCTTCTGCCTCCATTCACAGCGAGCCTTAGACTAGTGCCAGGCAGAGGGACTTTACGGCGGGGATAGCAGAGGTCATGAGACGGAAGGTTGGCCTGGGGGGAACGTGAGGCCAGAGGGGCAGTACTGTGTCACCAAGCGAGGGCACGGAGAAAGGGCCCGTGCCTCCGGCAGTCACTTTGACTGCCAAGTGGGCAGGGAAGCAGCTGCTCTGTTCTTTCATGGAAACTTGAAAGGGCACTGAGGGCAGGGAGCAGCGATGAGGCCCCACCCGGAGCAGCGAGACCCCCCACGCGCCCGGGACGTGGTATTCTCTGTTCAGTGATGCTTCTCCTATAGAAACAGACATTTAAGCAGCAGGGCGCCCCAGCTGCTGCTTACTACTTGCAAAAGTGACAGAATGGAGGCCATGATTGAAAGAAATACCAAATCTGTACAGTCTGGTTCCTCTCCACTAAGCCTGGACCATCTGCAGTTACTGTCACAACTAGGAGCGGTCCTGTCTCTCCCTCCCTTCCACCCCACACCCTCTCCTCTCCCCCCACCTCCCGCTGGAGTAGAGAGACACTCAGGAGCCCTCCAGGACTCAGATATGACAGTGAGGACTAGGACAGGCTGGCTTCAGGACAGCTCCGTCTTGAATCCCCTGTGGGCAGCTGTCCTGAGGCCTTTGCCCCTCTGGGACACTGATGTTGGGGATAGCGTGACACACCGAGGAGGTAGACTGGGAAATGGGGTGCTCCATACCTGCTGGGAGTTACCTGGCAGGTGAGCCTGGGCTCAGGTGGGCTGGATGGCAAGAGGACCCATGCCAAGGAACAGAAACCCATCTGCCTCCTCTGTACTCTCCCAGCTGTCCCTGCCCAGGTCCCTTCTCCCTGGCCTAAACCAACACCGCGAAGGGGCCTTTTCTCAACTTGCCAGCTCTGCCTCCCCTAAAATCTCGCTGGCTTGCACTTGCACTTGCTCTACACACTGCCCAGCACAACCCCAGACAACGCAGGACGGCTCTGTGTCCAGACCTATCCCGGGCTGCAGTTTCCAAGCCTTCCACAGAGGGCGACAGTGGGCATCTTCCTGGGGAGACTGGGCAACAGAAAGGGCGTTCGTTCTAGCCCCACCTCAGGGTCTCAGTGTCCCCGTTAAAATGAGGAGGGTGGGTGGGCGTGGACTCACAGAGGCCACCCATCTGCCCCAGGGCCCAGGGCCCTTCTCCACACTGGGAGCAGTTGTGTCCTGCCACCCTGCGGAGCAGGAGCAGGGCGTGGTGGCCGTGGGGTGCACTCAGTTGAACCTCTCCCCCATCAGGACTTAATCTTTGATCTGGGAGACCCCGTGAAGTGGGAGTACCTGCTTTTGGGGACCGATAAGCCTCACCTGTCCATGGTTGAGGAAGAAGAGGACACCCTGAATGAAGACTATGACATAGAAAATCTAGTGAGTCTCACCCACCTGTGGAGCTGCACACCCTGTCTTGCCTCTGGCCGGCCTGACAAATGTCCCCACTGGCGTGCATGTGTATGGGAGGGGATGGTCCAAGGGGACTGTTTACAGATTCCTCAAAGCAGAAGGAGCAGGACTGTGTCCACATTTTATAAACGGGCAAACTGAGGCCCCGAGAGGTTGAACAACCTGCCTGGAACCCCCACAGCGGGGCAGGGAAGGCGGGGCTGGTCCTGCCCCCTACACACCCGTCCCATTCGGAGAGTGTGCCCCTTGGAGCAGGATGCTGCGACCCTCTCCCCAGGCCCGGGGAGCCACAGAGCTGGTCATCCCTCAGTTCCAGGCCTTCCTGCACAGCCACTGTGATCTCCTCTGAGCACTTCTGGGCCTTTCCTGTGCCCTCTCTTTGTCCTTCCAGAGGTCACTGACTGAGGGCCTTCCCCAGGCCGGCAGCATCTCTCCTCTGACCTCCTGGTCTTCCAGGCGGGTCGGCAGGAAGCCTTGGGTATACACAGGTCAGGGGCCCAGAGACCGCAGGTATTGGCTGTGACGCCTTGGGCGCACTTCCAAATCACGGGAAGCTCCAGTGTCATCATCTGTGTGTACAGCGGCGGGGCGGAGCCCATCACAGTTAGGTGTATTCAGTTGCTGGCACTGCCCCAACGAAGTACTGCAGGCCAGCGGGGCTCAAACAACAGAAATGCATCTTCGCACAGTTCTGGAGGCTGGAAGTCCAAGACCAAGGTGTTGGAAGGGTTGGTTTCTTCGGAGGCCTCTCCCCTTGGCTCGTGGATGGCTGTCTTCTCCCCGTGTCCTCACCTGGTCCCTTACTGTGTGGCCAAATCCTGAAGTCCTCCTCTTACAGGACACCAGTCATACTGGAGTGGGGCCCACCTGAATGACCCCATTTTAACGGAATTGCCTCTTTACAGATCCTTTCTCCAAATATTCTCACATTCTGAGGTCCTGGGGGTTAGTTCTTGGGAATTTGGGGAGACACAGTTCAGTCCATAACAACAGGTAACACTCATATGGACCTTACTAAGTGCCGGTAGGTAGGTGCTTAACCTGGATTAACTTGTCTGAATCTTCACAACCACCGGGTGAGGCGGGGACTAGTATTGTTATCCATGATTATTATCATCCCGCTTTACAGAGGGAAAGACTTATACCCAGAGGGACGGAGTAACTTAGCCAGTCAGGAAGTGACAGAGCTGGCATTGGAGGCCGGGATTTGGCAGTCTGGCTCCATAGTCTGGGTTCTCAGTGGCGACTCTGTTCTACCTGCTGGGACTGCTTGAGGACAAAGGTGGTGTGATGTGCCTGCCTGAAAATTGTATTGAGTGTTTTCAGTGTCCTCCGCCTTGGCTACTGAAGACAGTCAATCTCAGTGCGCAGGTGCCCCCTGCTGGCCACAAAGGCCTGACTAAAAGAGCAGGGGGCGGAGGTCTGAGCAGTAACCATGTATGTCTTGGGTCATTTCAGGACAGGTCAGAACTGCCCATGACTTCTGGCTCTCTGGAGAGCTCACAAGCCATCCTAGCTTGGCCTTGGTTTGTGGAGGGGGGGGCGGTGTCAAGACACAGGCTCTGCCTGTAACTTCCGACCAGAAGCAGCCCACCCCACACCCACCTCTCCCAACAGGGCAAGGAGGACGAGGATAAGTGCTTCGACATGCCGCACTCGTGGGTGGAGCAGCTGGAGATCTCCCCGGAAGGCATGCACACGTCGTGTTCACTCCCCTCCCCAGGCCATGGGTCCCTGGGACAGTCTGCGGCAGCAGTGAGGCCGGGCCGCCTGCAGAGGCTGTCCTGGCCCCTCCTTCCCACCACACACACTCAGCTCTGCCATCGAAGGCCTGACACCAGTCTGGCGTACATGAGGGGGCTCGGTTAACTCAGGTGGGATGACAATGGAGTGTGGGAGGGGATGGAGGACCGAGGACCAGGACACAGTCGTCCCCTTCCCCGGCCCCGCCCTTCCAGGAGGAGGCCAGGCACAGTACCCAAGTGGCACAGGGGAGGGGTGGGCCTGACCAGGGAAGGGCAGGCAGACAAAGCAGAAGGACAGGGATGCTCGTGCCCTGTGCCAACATCTGCTGGCTGCTGAGCATCCTGTCTGGGGGACTGCTAGACCTACAGGAACAGCATCAGCCATGGCTATTCCAGCAGAGCGGAAACGGCCAGAAAAGGGGTCATGAGGACCCGGGGGAGGAGCATGCAGCCCAGCCCCAAGTTGGGGGCTACAGGATGGGTGGGGAGCAAGAGCTTTCAGGAGGAGGGGTCATCTGAGCTGAGCTGTGAAGCATCAGAAGAAGTCAGGTTAGGGCAGGAGGGGTGGCCTGGCAGTGAGTGTGTAGAATGCCAGGGTCCGGATCTTCCGGTCCGGCTCAAATCTGAGAGCTGCTCCCTGACAAGAGCCACCGCTGTTGTCCATTGTCCTCTGTCCCCCTGGAGTGGGCTTGGGGCCTTCAGAAGCTCAGCAGACAGCTCCGTGGGCAGTAGCCAGGCCAGTGACTTAGTGGGGTTGGCTTCCCCTCCCCTGGTCTGGAGAGGCCCCTCACCCCAGCCCACTCTGTGTCTGCAGTGTTTGAGACCCGCTGCCCAAATGGGAAGAAGGAGATACAGTACAAGAAGGCCAAGATGGAAAAGTGGGCCCCGTACCTCAACAGCAACGGCCTCGTGTGCCGCCTCAGCACCTACAAGGACCCAGAGTGTAAGGAGGGCAGCCCAGGAGTGGGGAGCCGGTCCCCCAACATGCTGTGTGACATTGGGCAAGTCCCTGATGCTCCTCCAGTGTGAGTGTGGGCCCTGCTGGCCCCTGTGTGCTGGGAACAGTAGGACAGAGGCTGGGGCAGCTGGCCCAGCTGCAGCCAGCCCCCGCCTGCCCCGCAGGCACCAAGACCTTGGAGGTGAAGGAGTGGTACCAGAATCGGGAGGACACGCTAGAACTGAGGCACATAAACAAGGTCACAGGCCTGATCATCGACTACTTCAAGCCGGGCCACCCCCAGGCTCTGCGTGGTGAGTGGATCCCACCACTGGGCCAGCAAGGGGCCCCAGTGGCGCCTTATACACCCCTTAGCACAACCTCCGAGTAGCTGGCACATGGTGGGAAGAACCAGCATCCGGGTACCAACAGGGTTCTTCAGGTGGCAAGCAACAGAAACCACCCTGCCTCCCCGTGCAAACCAGACATGAGGTCTCGGGGAGCTCAGAAGACACAAAGAAACATGACAAGTGACCCTTTAGGAAAGTGAAAGCCAGGGCCGCCTGCCCACTCTGTGAGTGGGATCACACAGCGGGGGCCGCGTTTACAGAGAGGTCAGGACGCTGAGCAATAAAACCAACAGATGCCCGGACAAGGGCAGCACAGAGGGCGGAGGGCGTGGAAGTCTGGACGTGACTTTGAGCCCTGGGAAAGGCAGGAAGCCCATGTCTTAGGAAAGCATCAGCAGCTGTCGCCAAGGAGTCACCAAAGGAAACGTGGGGTCAATGTACGATCTTAAAAAAAAAGTGAAGAAAGGTCAACTTCACTTGATGGTTGAAATAAAAATAAATAAAACTAGATCGTTCAGGGGCCATCTCACCACCTTCATGTCATGAAAGATGCAAAGACGGTCCTGCAGGGAGTGAGCCGGTGTGCAAAGCAGCCGGCAGCTGCCCGGCTGCTGGTGGCAGCCCAGCACACGGGCACAACTTCTCAGGAGGGCGGCCGGGCAAAATAATCAATACCAGCCTTCAAATATTTCTGCTGTGACCAGCAGTTCAACTGCCGAGAATTTGCCCTCAGCAACTCATTTTTCCCCTCCTGGGCAAGAACTGTTTTTAAATGCATGATATATAGATGTTCATCATGGTGTTGTTTTTAATCAGAAAAAGGCTGGAAACAGCGTAACTACCCCGCAGTAGGGGCTGGGCTTCAGACCTGAGGCGCATCCCTGAGCCTTCTCCCAGGGGTCTGGGCGAGGCTCATGGGGCTGACCCAGCCGCCTCCCGGGCCCCGCCCCCCACCGCAGTGCACTCCTACACGTCCATGCAACCTGAGACGGACCGCGTCATGGAGTTCTACAAGACGGTCCGTGTGGACGGCCTGATCAGGCGGGAGGAGACGCCCAGGACGATGACCGAATACTATGAAGGACGGCCCGACTTCCTTTCCTACCGCCTTGTCAATTTTGGGCCCAGGGTCAAGAAGATAACTCTGAACAGCACAGAATCAAATCCCCGGACCGTGCTGGTAAGAAGCACCTACTGGGCCCCAGGGACTGGGTGCCCGCCGGCTCTGGCAGGCTGGTTCCCCGGGATGGGCATAGCCGGACTCTGGAACGGCGTCTTTCCCAAACGACCTTCCCCATTGGTGCCCTCAGCCACTAAGTCAGGGAGGTATTATTTCCTTACTGTTATAAAAAGTGCACACTCAAATTAAACATTGAGAATATGCAGAACAATATAACTATGGAAAATATAAAATATAGAGAGAAAAATGTAAAAAGTAAAAAAGTATCTCAGAATGGCATCTCTCAAATATGACCACAAAATACTGGATAGGTTTGGTTTTGAGAGTCTCTTCTAACTTAATTGAAACGCGCATGTAGGTGGAATCTCCGCATCACCCACTTTAAATTGTGCATTTTTTCTTTGTATCATTGCAAATTACTTGACAACTGAGTTTTATGGCTACATACAAAAAAAAAAGCTCTTTCTAGCATTAAGGAATATCTAGTGATAAAGAAGGCTGCCTGGATAGGTAGTGAGCTCCCTGTTTCTGGAGGCGAGCAAGTGGAGTCTTGGGGAGGGAGCTAGAGAAGAAATGAGCCTCGCTCAGGGCTGGAGTGGCTTAACACTGAGAACCACTGTCTGGCTAGGAGAGGCTTCTTCACATGGACCCCCAAATGACTCTAGACCCCAGTGTCCCTGAGTGTCCCTCGCTCCCGCCCTCCGACCGCCCATTCCTATGCACATTCTGACCCCGCCCCCAGAAAATCACAGAGCGGTTCTTCCGCAACCCCGCCAAGCCTGCGGATGAGGACGTGGCGGAGCGCGTGTTTCTGATCTTGGAGGAGCGCATCCAGCTGCGCTACCACTGCCGCGAGAACCACATCACGGCCTCCAAGCGCGAGTTCCTGAGGCGCACCGAGGTGGACAGCAAGGGCAACAAGATCATCATGACGCCAGACATGTGTAGCAGCTTCGAGGTGGGCCGTGGCGGGCAGGGGCAGGCGGGGTGGGTGAGGGGAAGGAACTGGGGCCCTGTGCCCCATCCAGCAGGGTGGGAGGGCTGTGGTGGAAACTCCGGGTTCCCAGCCTGCAAGTTCATCTCTGCCCCCATGGGAAAGTCAAGAGCTCCCATGCGGAGACCCTTCTCTTTGCAGCTCTTTTGAGAACCCTCCCCTTTCTACCAAGAAAGTCAGCCCCACAGGCAGGGTGGAGAGACTACTCTGCTTTGCTCCTACCCCGGAGCCCTGGGCAGAGCAGACCTCACATCCCCAGACCAACACTGGAGGAGACCATCCTCTCACTGCCAGGGGACTGGCTTTCCTGGTTCAAATCCCTGCTCTCCTAGCACACCCTTTTAAGTCTCTAGTTTCTCTTCTAGTATTATGTATGTGTGTTTTTATGGATGAGGAAACTGAGGCCCAGAGAGGTTAAGCAATTTGCTTAGGGCCACACAGCTGGAAAATGGCAAGAGAAGATTTCAGCCCAAGAGGGCTTGCTCCAGAGTCTGTCCACGCCTGCAGCCCCCGCTGCCTCTCTGTGTCGCTGTCGTTGCTGCTCCAGGTGGAGCCCACAGAGCACACCAAGAAGCTTCTCTACCAGTACGAGACTATGATGCAGCTGAAGAAAGAGGAGAAGCTATGCAGACATCAGGCCTGGGAGTCAGAGCTAGAGGTGGGGTCCCGTGGGAGAGTGGGCAGGGAGGAGGTGGCAGGGGTGGGGGCGTGCCTTCACTATGCCCTCCCCCACTTTCCAATTCAGGTGCTGGAGATCCTGAAGCTTCGAGAGGAAGAGGAGGAGGCGCACACACTGACCATCTCCATCTATGACACGAAGCGCAATGAGAAGAGCAAGGAGTACCGGGAGGCCAGGGTGGGCCTCGCTCCCCGCCCCAGGCCCTGGCCTTGGCGGGAGAAGATGATTAGAAATCTGCCAGGAAGGCCTCTAGAGGGCAGGAAGTTACTGACACCATTGTGGTTATCCTTGCCGCTGAGCTGACCACGTGTACGTGTCACCCCAGAGAGCACTTGGGAGCCAGGCCAGGTCTCCCCCACTCCCAGGGGCCGTGGCCACGTCATGGCCTCTACTTCACTGGGAAAGGATGGAATTGTGCACCCACCTCCACCTGCGGCCGCAGAAAGCCACCTCTGGCCACTGGCCCGAGTTCTCCATCCCCTGCAGCGCAGGGCGTTCAGGTTACACCCTTGGGTTGCAAAGCCCAGCTTGGTTTCGACACCAGCTTCTAAATCTCCTTCATCGACCAAGGAGGGATTTCTAAAAATAGTTTGAGGTTGGAGAAGCAGGACAGAGTGTCAGATGACTGGTTCTCAGACTCCCAGGGACGGACATCAGCCCCCACATCTCCAACGTCCCTGGCTCGTTTCTGCCAACACAACACACAGCTCCAGGGTGAAGGAGGAAAGGGACAGACTGACTAGTTGTTTCTGATTTAACATCATTCATAACAATTGTATGTTGCCATTTACTGAGCAAGCACCTACTGAGCGTTAGGTGTGTGCTGAGGCTCAGGTAGAGAGACATCAGTTCATGTAAGACAGAATTGGCTGTTACCAATAACTACAGGCACAAGAGAGCACACAGGCCCCCTTGGAGACCTTAGTCCCAGAGGCACCAAGCACAGGGATCTGGATTTGAGGCCTGGTTTTGTGAGGTCATGTGTTGATGCAGAGCTGGCCAGGAGGTCTCTGCAGCCCCTGCTGGTCCAGGTGACCACCACTCCCACTTCTACAGGAGCGCGTCATGCATGAGGAGCATTTGCAGCAGGTGGAGGCCCAGCTGGACTACCTGGCCCCATTCCTGGCACAGCTGCCCCCAGGAGAGAAGCTGACACGCTGGCAAGCCGTTCACGTCAAGGAAGAGTGCCTCAGTGACTTCAAGCAGCGGCTCATTGACAAAGCCAACCTTATCCAGGCCCGTTTCGAGAAGGTACAACCAGGGCCCAGACAGAGGACCTTGGCATCCTCATCTTGAACATGGGCCCAGAGCTGGTTACCCATCATGCCACAGACTTGTGAGGGACTAATTGCTTGGAATTTCCAAATGACCAAGTTGTCCTTCCTTATTCTTGTTCATTGGGCGGAAGAGTGGATGAAGGGATGGGATGGATGGGTGAGTAGTGGATGAATGGGTGGGTGGTAGACAGATAGGAGGATGGATGGATGGGTAGACAGAGGCATGGGTAAATGAATGAATGGATGGGTAGTTGAATAGATGGGTGGAAGGATGGATGGGATGAGGGATAGGTAGATAAATGAATAAATGGATGGATGGGTAGGTGGATGGATGGTTGGATACATGGATGGATGGATGGTGCATTGTTACAACTCCTAGTCCTTGATGCATTTCTGTTGGTCGGAAGTACACCATGCAGTTCCCATGGTGATGTGGTGGCGGCGGGTGTGTACAATGACCTTCATTTGGCAGGTAAAAAATTCGAAGCTCTGAAAATGTAATTTGTTCAGAGCCACATGGCTGTCCCAGCCTTGAACCCTGCTCTGACCTCATAGACATGATATCCCTCTAAATACAATTCCTGTGGCTCCCACTCAAGACACTTTTTGGCCATGCCTCTGTTCCTTTGGCTCTTGTGGGTCGGGGTAGCGGAGGCAACCCTTACTGGCTGCCTGGCGACCAGAGAGGCTCAGCCTACAGCCTGAGTGAAGGTCAGCCCTCATCAAACTCCTGCTCTCTCCTCCCCGTGCCTGCAGGAGACCCAGGAGCTGCAGAAGAAGCAGCAGTGGTACCAGGAGAACCAGGTGACCTTGACAGCTGAGGACGAAGACTTATATTTGAGTTACTGCTCTCAGGCCATGTTCCGAATCCGCATTCTGGAACAGCGGCTCAATCGGTAAGGGGGCAGGGGGGCCCAAGGGGACTGAGCAGGAGGCGGGAGCACTAGCTGTCACCCCTCACCACCTCTCCCTCTCTCTGATTCCAGACACAAGGAGCTGGCCCCCCTGAAGTACATGGCTCTGGAGGAAAAGCTCTGCAAGGACCCACGCCTGGCAGAGCTCCTGAAATCCTTTGTCTGATGCCCATCCTGGGCCTCAGCCTAAGCTGCCAGGGGAGAACTCCCCCACAGCCCAGTCCCTGTGTTTCAGGAGGCCGGCCTCACCGCCACACCACCCCTGCAGCCCCGCTTGTTCCTGCTTCTTGTGATTTTCCTGTAAATAAACATACTTTGATTGCGATTTACACCTCATGTTTCCTAAGCTCCAGCACCAGACTTTCTCTCCTTCCCTTCTTTATCTGTAGCCTAGGACCACCCCCTCCACCCACCTTGGCCACCTTCCTCATTGACTTCCGGTCTCTCCCCCCATTGCAGTGCTGAGCATTGCAGCAGCTCAGCAGATAGTCTCAAGAATTATCTAGCCTAAAACATCAATAATACTGAGGTGGAGAAACCCTGCACAGGCTCAGTAGAAACATAACCACGTGGTTGGATTTCTCAAAAATAGTATCAAAGCTTCCAGATACAAAAAAGTATGTACTGCGTGATCCCAGTTCTACAATGAACAACAAAAGGCAAAATTCATTGATGGTCTTAGAAGTTGGGAATAGTGGCCACTCTTGATGGTGAGGGTTAGTGAACAGAGGGGAGCACCAAGGGGACTTTTGGGGTGTTGGTAATAATCTTCTTGACCCGAATATGTTCAGATGGTGAAAATTCATCCACCTCGTATGCTTGCAGTATATGGGGTTGTATATTACATGTACTTCAGTATAAAATGTTTCAAAATGGTGACCATGATCTAATCAAGCCTTAACTTCCATTTAACAAGAAATTCAGGGGAAAGGAATAAGGTAAATGACACTACAAGGAAAGTCAGACAAAAGTATAACGTGGGACAATCTACAAGGTAAATGGCCCAATCTCTCTAAAAGATCAATATCATTAAAAAAAATGGGGAAGACCAAAATAGATTGAGCTTAAAGGAGCCAAGTGTGCTGAATCTTGATTGTTTCCTAGTTAGGGAAAAAAAATATTAAAAATATTTTTGGGGATGATTACAAAAATCTGGACCAGAAAATGAGTTGTTCGTTTTCTTGGGTGTGGTGATACAACACATGGTTATGTAGCACAAGGGATTGACTTTTATTAAGAGTTACATGCTCAATAGTATTTAGTGCCAGGATGAAATGTCTTGATATCCACAGCTCTCAAATGGTTTGGAAAACACACAGACACAAATATAGCAAAAAGTTAGCAAGAGTTGAAATCCACATGGTAACTTACTCGGTCACCATATTATTAAAGTATTACACATCATTACAGCATCCTTTCAAGTTTCCTCTATGAAATTTTTATATAAAAAGATAAGAATATAGCATGGACAGTTTTGATAGGATTTTATTCTGCTAATCTACGCTTCTTTTGATAGTGCCCACGTGCCTCTTCAGACAGCTTACAAAGTACAACGTGATGAGTGAACATTCTACCTCCCTCCGGCAGAGAGGCTGCAGTACATTGGAAAATAAGCCCACCCCACCCACGAATCACAAATAAAGCCTGCGTTTCTTGGATTCCTAGTCGGGGATCCCCGTAAGGCAGCGGCCCACTCCATCCACCGAGACGTCGGCCATGGAGTCAGGCCTCCCCAGCTCCACGCCTGACTCGGACCCGGAATCAGTCTCTGTTCCCCTCTGGGCCTTCTTTGGAGGATTCAAGCCGGTGTTCCAGCCAAAGAAGAGGGAAAGGTTTTCAGACCACCTGCGGAACCGCCCTCAGTTAAAGGCAAGCAGCAGGAAACAGAGCAAAATGCTGGATACTCCTCCCCGCTTCGCCCCACTCCAAGATGGAACTTCCGCGGCTTCACTCCGCCCCCAACGTTCCCTTCCCATTGGCTATCTGGGGATTGGTGTTTCAATAATAAGAACGCCGATTGGTTAATCTGGGACGGTTGCTAAAGTGATTGGTGCAGACGCCATTGGAGGTCGCCTCGCAAATTTTTTAAATGCAAACTAGGTTCGAGGAAGAGAAGGCAAGGTAGAGGAAAGGGAAAGTTTGAGGAGGAGGCGGGCCCAAGGAAAGGCAGCCCACATTGGTTCATTTGAGGCCGAGGGGCGGTTCTTGAGCTCCCCTTCCTCGTGATTAGCCCAATTCGGGAAAAGAGGGAGGGTACTTAGGGAAAGCGGCAGAAGTGCCTGCTTTGATTGGTCAAACCTGGCGGCAGGAGGGGCGCTCGCGGAGACGGATTGGTGCGGAAGGCGAGGAGGGCGGGGCTCTGAGTCGGAGGTTTTGTTGTGAGGGTCGGTTGTCAAGCAGCGGCCAATCAGGGCAGGGGATGGAGGCAAGTGGGGGTCGCCGGAGCAGAGCCTCGGCCTCGGGAGCCGCAGCTGCAGGTGGAGTGGGCTACGGGGAGAGGAGGCGAGGGGACATACGGTGGGCCCTGCAGCGGGCCGAGCCAGGTGGGGCCAGGCCGCGCTGCGGTAGAGAGGGCTCTGGGCGCGGGGAGGCTGGAACCCGTCCCCGCAAGCTGAGAGGAGTGGGAGGATCAGCGGAGGCCAAGGGACCAGCCTTATCTCGGGTGGGGCGGGACCGGCGTGGAGGCCCAAGGGCCCAACGGGGGAGGCCGGAAGCAGAGCTTGGGGTCCGCGGGAGGATGAGTGATGAATAGGAACGCTGGAAGCACGAGAGTGAATGAATGGGGATACTGGTAGCAGAGGGCAAAGGGCAGTAAAGGGGTCCGGCGAGGCAGGGACCACATTAGGGAGCTCAAGAGACAACATATGTGTGAATGGGGGACTAGAGAGGCAGGACTTGGGAAACTAGGAGAAAGAGGATGGAGAGGAGAGGTTTCATGGGGAAAAAAGGGCGTGGAGGAAGGGGGAGGAGGCGCGGTAGGTGGCCTTTTAAAGTTGAGGAGTCATACCGACTCATGCCCAGCTGGGACCTAGTTCCCAGCGCTGTTCTTGGGAATTTCAAGAGACCAGTAGTTCCCTTGCCACAAACTGGGGGTGGAGGTAGGGGTGATGGATCCTCAGGGCCCTGTTTGACATTCTCCCCAAAGAATATTTCAGAACCTGTCCCTGGGGTGCCTCTCCTGGGCCCCTAAGCTTAGCCTTGACTCCACCCCCTTCCCATAGGTCAGACAAAACAGCGACTCCCAGAAATCTATCAAACCTGCAGCCATGTGCTCTTCCCCGCCCCACTGCGGCTGCTGCACCTCCAGCACCAGCCTCCTGGAGCAGCGCCTCCTCCTGTCATCCTGGCCTCTGGGAGAACCTTCTTTTTCCCTGTGTTCCCCGTCTCCCTGCCTGAGGTGCCCCCTCTCCTGATTCTCAAATTCCATTTGTAGTGCAGCTCCTGGCCCTGGTGGCTTTGGTGGGTGTCTGTCTGTATGGAGTGGCTTTGGTGATCCAGAGAGCTGCAGCTGCCTCTTCAAATCAGTGCCCCCGCCCACCTACCGACTGAGCTCCCACCCAGTGTTTCCTAACAGGCTGTCCCCTCTGTTTGTGTTCCAGCCCGCTGTTGAGCTGAGATGGCTCAGCCTGACATTCCATGATCCAGGATCCCGCCAGGTGTGCTCAGGCTGATGTGGATTATTTAAAACGAAGAGTCAGTCCAGAGCCAGGAGAAAGGCATTCTGTCTGCCTGGATGTGTGGGAACTCCCTGCCAACTTGACTGGCAGATCTGGGGGGGTCCACCCCCACCTCTCAAGGAAGACAGTCTTTTGTGGGTGGAGCTTCGGGTGCCAGACAGCTGAAGGATGGCCACCCCTGTGGTCACCAAGATGGCCTGGAAGTTGCGTGAGTGGACTTCTTTTTCTGTTTCACATCCCATTTACCCTGTTAGCTGTTTGTTCCTGGGGTGGCCTGAACCCCCAGCTTTGTTATCTGTCCTTGGACCAAGGGGAGACTCCCAGGCCTTGGAGTAAAACAGACCAAGTACAAATCATGACTTGGGCACCTAGCTGGGTAGTGTTGGCCAGGCGACTAAACCTCTCGGAGGCTGAGTTTCCTGTCTCTACAAACGGATAATCACACCTACATTCTAGAGTTGCTGCGAGATTCAAGTGAGAAAATGGACGTAACAAACCACTTAGTGCAGGAGTTCCAGTCAGGCTGACGGGTGGGATGGGGCAAGAAATTCCGAAAGACGTTCCTGGCATTTTCAGATTTCCCAAAGTCAAACTTCCCCCATCAGGTGAGGGCATCTTGGGGTGGGGCCAAGGGAGAGGACAGGCAGAGGGGTGTCGGCAGGACTCTGGCCAGTAACTGAGTATGGTCATGACCCACCCCCATCATTACATAGCAGTTCTGAAAGCTCTTTGATCAGAGGGCCTCTTTAACCTCTAAAGAATTACTGAGGGCCCCAAAGAGCTTTTGTTTATGGGGGTTGTATCTACCACGATTTACCATGTTAGCAATACTGGGACATTTTCAAACAAGGACACGTCATCAAACATGCCATTAATGATGATATCATTACATGTGGTATATCTTCTGGAAAAGCCCACTGTGTTCTTATGAGCAAATGAGAGCATAAAAATCAAATACCATCTTAGTATTATTATAAAGAATAATTTTGTTTCCTTGGGCCTCCTGAAAGAATCTCGAGGACCCCAAGTTTCCCCAGATCATTTTTTTTTCTGAGGACTGCAGCCCTACTCATTGGTGCCTCTGTGGGCTGCCACCCCCACCCCACTCGGAGTAACTGGTTGGCATAATTTTGGTGCCCAACTGGTCACCTGTGCTGAGTTGTTCCTTGGCAGTTTCCAGAAGCTCCTGGAAAGGCTCCTTCATTTTAACTGTGGGAATTCAGGCAAAGCTATTTGCTGGGCCTCGGTGTCTTTATTTGTAAAATGAGAGTTTTGGACCATTTTTCAATTGTTCCTCTAAGCCCCAGGGTTCTGGGAGAATCCTGTTAAGGTTTCCTGAGGAAGGTCCACTTTGGACTGAGTGGCTTTGCGTTTCCTGGGGTTGTGTATCTATCCCTGTAGCAGCTGGCCCTTCCTGAGCCTAGAGCCAGGCAGTAGGGAGGCAGCAGGCAACAAAATAGGCAAGGTCCCTGTGAAATGGGGTGCAGAGCCTGGGGAGAGGGACCAGCAGGAATCAGATCACCACACCCCCCTGTCCCTCTTTGAATTCTGAACTGGGACCTGTGCTTTGAGTCAGTTAAGTAGGTGACGAGAAGCAGGGTAGGGAGGCAGTGAAGGTTTCCTGAGCCTCGAGTACAGAGGCCCAGAGGCAGGGAGTTCAGGGCGATGGAGGACGTCCAGGGAGCCACGGACCGCAGCACAGCACTGGGGAGAATGTGGCCCCACGGAGGCTGGTGAGGACCCCAGCCCTCCTGAGGCTTTGCTTCAGCTCAAAGGCAAGGCCACACATGTGAAAGTGCTCGGGGGGAGGTCACGTGTTTCAGTGTTTAACAGTTTCACTACACAGCAGTTCAGTTGTCTGAAGGGCCCAAGGCTAGTGACCTCTGACTCCTTGTGGCTCTAGAGTCTGAGACTCAGAAGGTGCTTGGCCTGCATGGGGTCACTGGATACTCGCCCTCTGTGCCTCTGGCCAGAATGTGGTGTTCCCAGCTCTGGCTGGGACACGGGGCCCAGGTTATGCCACCTGTGCTTGGGAAGCTGGCCTGGGCATCTGCCACAGGGCGGAGCAGTGGCCACCTGTAGGTTCTGTGCAACCGTCATCTGTTTGCACCAAAACCCAGTGCCCAGGCGTGGGCCATCGGTGGGTTTGTCCTCCAGGCCAGAGGGGAGCCCTCGGGCCAGTGCCCTGTGCCGAGGCTGCTTCTGCATGGTGCCTGTAGTGTGCCCCCTCCTCCCTTCCAGCCCTCTGGGGGCTCCGGTCAGTCCCTGGTCAGGCTGCGTAGTGGGGAGTGGCCTGAGCCCTTCTAGAAGGGCCTAACCTCCAAATTCTTTTCACCCCTAAGTCTGTGGTTCTCCCAGCTATTTGCCCTGGCCCAGGAACTACCTGACTAGGCCATAGTATGAAGATGGGAACTGTATCACTCTCATTCCCCCGCCATCTCCCCAGTGCTGGGCCTGGAACAGGCTCCCACGAATCAAATATATTATGAATGAATGGCTGTCTCCAGGGGCAGTGGTCGTGAGGCCCAGAGAGGGATGGCAGCGTGCTCAGAAAGCCCAGTGAGGTGGGCCCAGCCAGAACTTGCCCTGGAAAGTGTGAGAGCCAGGGTAGACACCCAGGCCTGTAGGTAGGTTGCGGGTGGGGACAGGGCACATACAGAGTGGCACCAGAGAAAGACAGAAGGCCTGAGACTTGGGCGCGAGTGCTCAGGGAGAAGGTGGTTCACCGCTTTCTGGCCTGGGCAGCACTTTGGCCCAGCAGAAAAGCTCTTGAACAGGCCAGTGTCTGTGGCTAGAGCCCCAAAGGAACCCAGGCTACTCTGTCCCTGCTGTGTCCAGAGCTAGAGGGTGGGGGTGGCCTGAAGCCCTGGCTGACATCGGGGCTGCAGGGGACTCTCATCCCGGCTGGGGCTGGGTGCTGCCTGTGCCCAGCCTGGCCAGACCCTGAGGTTGAGCCCGCAGCAGGGTTCCTGGGCAGTGTTGGTAGCCCCTCTGAGCCAGGCTGCCGGGCCAGCAGCCTTCCTGGACCCAGTCCCCAGCTTCCCTGTGGTCTGAGGTCCGTACCACAGAAACCCCCAGGCAGGGTAGAGGCTGTCACCCGAGCCAGCCTGCCAGTTGCCTCCTAGTTGCTCCCTAGTTGCCTCGGCCTGTGGCATGGTGGAGTTTTCCCTTCTCCTGGGTCTGCAGACCTGTCTTATCTGTCCCTTCCTCCCAGGAGGGACTCACTCAGGAATGAGCTTGGAGACCTGGGCTGCCTCCTGGCTCCTTGCTGTATCTCGTTCCCCCTGGAGCACTGACACCCCTGGG
This sequence comes from Tonatia bakeri, assembly GCA_004024845.1. Lineage (NCBI taxonomy): Eukaryota > Metazoa > Chordata > Mammalia > Chiroptera > Phyllostomidae > Tonatia > Tonatia bakeri. The sequence continues at coordinate 118,757 of PVIA01001431.1, forward strand.
CTTTACTCCACTGCCCCACCACTGCCCCCGCAGGCCAGACCAGGGGCCCTGGAGGCTGCCCACAGAGATCTTACCCCCCACTCTGTCTGGCCAGCCCTCACTGCCACCCCCTCACACCCACACCTCTCGGTTGGCTGCCCTCTCCTTGTGCAGCCCACCCTCCTGTGCCCACCAGGGGTCCCGGTGCACCCTGTCTTCCTGGTGATCGCACTCAGCCTGCCTGACCACACAGCACTTGCTCCAGCCCACAGGCACGTCTCACTGAACCCTCAGCCGCTCAGTGAGCCAGGCTCTGTTATTATGCCCACGTGCCAGACTAGGATCCCTGCCTCAGAGAGGGCGAGTGACCTGTCTCAGGCCACACAGCCTGCAAGAGCAGAGCTCAGGTTAGAACGAGGTCCCTGGTTCTGAAGCTGGGGGCTGGAGCCCTGGGTGAGCTCCCCGGGGGACAGCTTGTTTAGACTTGACCTGAATAGTTCTTGAAATGTTTTCCCCAAAGAGGGGTTTGTATGCACAGCGAGTAGCAACTCACGGGATGCTTAGGTGGTGTGTAGGTCAATATTTTTTATCTTAACAATTGTTTTCATTTTCCTTTTTGTATCACAGAAAAAATATAATAAACCTATCACACTTGTAATTTCATGGATATTATTGCTTACAAGACAGAGTTGAATAAAAATAAAAATAGCAAGTCACTTTTAAAGACTGAGCATAGTAAGGTCAATAATATTACCAGGGAACGTGCAGAAAAAGGAAGAAAATCATGAAGCCTCTGGGTGGGATAGGAATGACCGAGGTTGAGAAATAGCCATTTCTGGTTCAGGTTCAGGCCCAGCCTCATCATCTGGCGTCATGAGGGGTGTCTGGGCCCAAGGGGGAGCTGAAGGGGCAGAGCCCTCAAGAGGGGCATCTGGTGCCAGAGCTGGTAGCCAAGCAGGGCCAGGCCCACCCTTGCCCCACGTGGCCCGTCCAGCACCTGACTGGTCCCCCGTGCCCTTTCCTGTGCAGAGGAGATCGTCGCCCACGCTAGCAACGTGTCCTCGCTGGTGCTGGGCAAAGGCTCCGGGCGGCTGCTGGCGACGGGTGGGGATGACTGCCGCGTCAACCTGTGGTCCATCAACAAGCCCAACTGCATCATGGTGAGCATCGGCGGCTGGTGGGGGCAGGGGCGGGGCCGGGAGGGGACTGTGAGCAGGGTGGGGCTGGGGGCGGCAGCAGGCACCCGCTCCTCTGGGCGCCCATCCCAAGGATCAGGGGACAGAGCCCACATCCGTGCCTCCCCCAGCTGTCTGCTCAGGGAGAGCCAGGGCAGCCCCAGGTGGCAGGGACAGTGGCCGGTCCTCGGGAAGGGGGACATCCCCCCGCTGTAGAACAGCACCTGGGGAGTCTGCATGAGAAGGCTGAAATGAATCCGAGCCTGCCCTGCCCAGAGCCCGTCCGCCCACCCTCAGCTGTGTGTGGGGGTGACTGATGTGTTCCCTCCCTCATTCCACTGAGAGGACCTCACAGTGCTCAGCTGGAGCTGGCCAGGGAGCTGGTTCTCTAACAACACTTTCCTCTCCTGCGCACATGACTGCGTTGAGAGTGGAAACCTGGTCTGAAACAGGAAGTCACAAAGCAGGAAAAAGCATGACAGTGAATTGTACAGAGTTCCATCATCATCCCAAGACCACTGTGTTGATGTTTCAGTCAGTGCCCTTGTAGGTGCTGACATAGATACCCAGACACGCAGGTGCATGTGTGTGCAGACATGTTTCTGTGCGTGTACACATGTGCAAACACAGAAATGTTATTGAATGGAACAGTATGTTATTAAAGATAACAATACATGAGCATTTCCCGGTGTCAACAAATACCCTTTAACGGCAGGATCTTTAATGGCCTGGTGGTGTGCCGTTGTGGGAGGAGCCAGAAGCAGCGGAGCCCCGCCCCCAGTGTGGAGGCCCTGCGCAGCCTTTCAGTTCTGCTCAGCCACACGGTGAACATTCTCACCTGCCTACATCTTTAACAGACCTGTGATTCAATTCAAAGGGGGCACTGTTTTAAAAAAGCTTTGGAAACAGATTGCCAAGTTGCCCTCCAGAAATCAGTTTACATTCCCACCAGGAGAGGGGGAGCCTCACTCTGTCCCCACTCAGCCGTGCAGCACGGGGCAGCATCACGCTTTTTGGCTCACGAGTTCGTACCGAGGTAGACTCCTGCAGACGGCGTTTGTGAGTCGGACCGGCTGCTTCTCACTGAGGAGCGGTTCTACTGTCCCCAACCCCCACGAGGAAGGGTCTTCTTAGCACACACTGGTAGAGTCACCCCCGAGCCTCGGGCTGGGGAGTGACGCTGCACGGATTTCAGATTCTGGCCTCTCTCCAGGAAGCTGGAAATGCCAGCACTTTCCAGCCTTCCTCCTGGGCTCAGCCTGGCCCAGCTCTGGCCGGCCAAGTTGGATGAGACTGCCCATGTTTTCCACAAAGTGACTCCCAGGCAGTGGGCTCTGAGGGCCCCTTCCTGGGAGTGAGGCTGGGTCCTCCGGGGATCCTGGCCTTTCAGAAGGGCAAGATGGGCACCACTCGCAAGCCAGGCCTCACTGCTGCCATGGTCTCTGCTCCTGAGGGGCCAGGTGGAGAGTGGAGACGGAGCAGAGCCTGGGCGGGCGGCAATTTGGACTCAGACCGAAGGGTCGGCTGCTGCCCTGCAAAGGGGCTCAGGGCCATTTCTGCAGGTGGCGTGTGTCAGGAGCATGGTGAACAGGGGAAGGGGTGGGAGCATGACTGGGTCTGGCCCACTCTTAGCCCCGGGAGCTGTCCAAGGCCGAGAGGGGCTGCTCTGCCATCCGGGAGAGCAGGGTGTGGCTCCGTTGCCTGGGCCACTTCCTGCTGATGGGCTTCCTAGGGGCCCCTCATTTGGGGCAGCAGTGGGGTGTCTGTTCATGCAGTGCACTAAAGCTTCCTCCTTCTCTCCACAGAGCCTGACGGGTCACACGTCCCCAGTGGAGAGTGTCCGCCTCAACGCCCCCGAGGAGCTCATTGTGGCCGGCTCGCAGTCGGGCTCCATCCGCGTCTGGGACCTGGAAGCTGCCAAAAGTAGGCCTCTGTGCTTGCCTTCCCCACAGGCCCCCGTCCAGTCACTTCCCTCTGTCCCAGCTGGTTGGGTGCCTCCCTCCTGGAGCACTGACCAGACAGCATGGTGACCGCTGCCTGCACTAGCCCGGCAGGAGTGACCAATCCTGTCTCAGCGCGCGCACCTAGTTGCTACCTAGTAATGTCCAAATGGATGACTGTGTGGATGGGCGGGTGGGTGTCTGTGTGGATTCAGAACCTGGAAGGACATCAGATGTCACCAGGGGCCACACAGGACACGTGAAGGGGTGAAGTGGTCATGTGGGGCATACTGGGGGGTGCCCTGAGGTGGGGCAGCCCCCACTTAGAGTCTCTGACTGCTGCCTGTGGGAGTGGGACTGGGGCGGCCGGGCCTTCCACCCCCTTGCGCTTGGCTTTGATTCTGTTCTCACCGTTTGAGGGGCTAGACAGGGTGCGGATGCCACGTGCCGGCGGTTCTGCAGATATCCACAGTGGAGAAAGGGAGCCTCTGCCTGCTCCTCCGCGTTCTCAGAGGCCTCCGCCTTCTCTCCTCTTACCTGGAGTTTCGCTGCTTCCCTCCATGTGTCTTAACAGCATGGTTAGGCTGCAGTTTCTTTCTAAAAACGTTTCATACATTAGCACAGAACACTGTGCAGGCCCACAGCGAGAGGCCCAGGTAAATCCTGGTAACCAGGGTTACCTGGTAAACAGTCTGCTCGCTGTTGACTGCCCACCTCTCATCTGGCCCCTCCAGCATGTTGGGCGGGAGGCCACTGGTGGCCTGAAGGATGGGGAAGAAAGGGCGGCGTGGATTTTGGCAAGCCTGCTTTTCCCGGAAGACAGCCCCTAGCTGAGCTGGGACTCACAGGTCTCTGGGCCCCTCCCGTGGCGTGCACTCTGCCTCTGCCGTAGGACAGTGGCCATCACCCACGCACCCCCATGGCCAGGTTTGTCCTGCCCAGGAGCAGCTGACTGCTTGTTAGATGGCCCCTAAGAAAGATGGTGCCCCTGGGCCTCTTGGGGGATACTTGCCCACCTGCTGGTGGGCTGCTTAAGAAGAACAGACCCCAGGATCTCTTAGAATAAATAGGCTACAGGCTTGGCATCTCAGTCCTGCTGCGTGGCCACGCACAGGACCCACGGCGTCTGTGCTGGGGCATCGCTGGGCTCAAGGGGCCAGGGGCCAGGACCAAGGCCAGCTGCCTGGGCTGCAGCTGAAGAAGCAGAAAGGCTCAGGCAGAAGGTGGTTCTGCACCTGGGGAGCCTCAGCCTGGACCCAGATCCCAGTGGACAGCACCAGCCATTCACCAGACCCTGAGGAGGAAGGGGCAGGAGAGAAGACACGGCGCCATGCGTTCTCGGCCACGAGTATTTCACACTTAAGGGAAACGTGAGCGCTCCGTAAGGTGGGTGAAGAGTGAAAACTGAAGGCCACTGTCTGGAAGCCCCAGGCACTGGACCCCAGGGCTGGCTATTCTCGAGCTCGTCACACATACGTGCCCAGAACCCACTCCCAGGACATGGCTGTGAAGAGCGGCAGCCCGGTGTCTGGCTTTCAGTGAGCTTCCAGGGGGTTCTGATGCAGAGCCGGGTCGGTCAGGCCTCAGGCTTGGTGACAGCCCCGTGGCCGGAAGTGGCAGCAGCTGGGACTCGCATCCATGTGTCAAAGTTCCCATCCCAACGGTCTCCACCCTGTCATTTGCTGCCCTGAGTTTGGGGGACTTCTCTGGTGGGAGAGAAACTTGCCCTCAGCCTTGGCAGGAAGAGCTGACCTCAGGCCCACCTCCAGCCCTGCCCACCACAGCGTGAGTACACGGGACAGGCCACCTGGCACCCGGGTGCAGGAGGCGTTCTGGAGGAGCTGCTGACTGTCACATCAGTTGCTTCGAAAGGCAGCCCATCACGGGGGGGTTCAGTCAGAGGATGAGCAGCTGCTTGGCTGGGAAGGCTCGGAGGTTCCCTCACGGGACTCCTGTGGCAGATCCCATGACAGAGGCCTCCTGAGGGCCCTCCTGGGACAGAAGAGCAAAGGCAGAAGTCACGCCAGAAGAATGCAGTCTGCCTGCTTTCCATGGCACAGCCCAAGGGCGAGGGTGGGTCAGCTGGGATGCCACAGGGAGGCAGCCTGCGCTTCACGAAGCTGGCCCACGCAGGGCGGGACTCGCCATGTCCTCTCGGGGCGTGGCAAGGTTTGGGAACCTGGCTGTGCGACTCAGAGCCGACTCAGAGCCGGGGGCCGAAGCAGGAGCCAGCACAAGTCCGCCCCCTTCAGGCCCTGGGCCGGACGGCATGTGCCCGCTGCCTCCTTGACCAGAAACACAGTGCTGAGCCCTGGTGGCACGTGCCGCCACAGATAGCAAGGAGGGGCAGCCTCTCGGGGTGTCGTGCGATCGAGTTAAGTGCTCAGTGGACAGGCGCAGCAGGTGCCCTGTCACTCTCTGCGAAGGATGTGCTGGGAGTGCACTGGGCCCCTGCAGAGGCCCGCCCAGTGGAGTGCGTGCATGTGGCAGGCAGTGGGAGGGGCTTCGTCCTCCGGGCAGGTGGTGGCCGGGGCAGCTCTCTGGCACCCACTCGCAGCTGCCCTGGCCTGTCCCAGGAGCTTGAGACACGTGTGACCCAGCTGCTCAAGAGTGACGCACCTGGTTTAGAGTCTGGCTCTGCTACCTTGCTGGTTAGCCTCCCGTGGGCCCCTCCCCCTCGGAGCCTCTGGCCCTCACCCGCCTCTTGGCCATGCTGGGGTTGGGGAGGCTGATGATCAGAAACCACTCAGCCTGTTCAGGGCACACAGGAGGTGCTTGGCGGATGTCCTGGGACAAGGGGGCTGCCCAGAGGCCATGGCCCTGAGTACTGGGTCATCGCTGGGGCCACAGGATGGAGAACCAGGACAAGTGTCTGGAGAGCAGGTTCAGCGTGGGAGACGGAGGGAAGGATGGAACCAGGCCTTGTTTCCTGAAAGAAGAAATGCGGAGGATTTTTATAACTCACATTCATTGAGCACTTACTGCGTGTCAAGCCCATGCTAAGAACTTTATGTCCATTTCATTACATAACCCTCACCAGGACCCTGCATGAGACTGCCCAGGGCCACAGGCAGACCAGGAGCAGAGCCAAAGACTGCTCCCCCTTCTGCCCAGCTCCGGAGCCCCAGACCTGGACCTGGAGGGTACGGACCGTCATACAGTGGTTTGTTTGGTTCACCCAGTGCTCGGAGCACGACTCTGGTCCCTGAAGCAGTGCATCTGGTGTCTGTGTGAGCACCTCCGTCCACAGAGAGCCCGCTGCCTCTCCGGCACCCTGTCTCACCTGGGCCCCACCCCAAGCATGGCTGGACGCCCGTACCACTTGGCCCTGGCACTCAAGGGGTGATCGGTTCCATTCAGACAGCGGAATCATAAATCTTTTAAAAAGGAAGACACACGAGGCCAGAAAGAGGAGGCGAATTTGATTGGTACCAGAGACAGAAACTCGATTTGCCTGCTGGCCGAGCTGGGCCAGGCCTGGGAGCTGCCTGTGGAACCTTGAAGGCTGGTAGACGTGGTTTCCTGGGGCAGCCAGCGGCGATCTGCTCCACGACTCAGACTCTGAGGCCCCAGGCCTGTCCTCATGGCCACCCTCCCTAGAACAGCAGACTAGTGTGGGCGCCAGGGCCACCCCGGGTGCGCCCTCCTCATGCCTTCCCTGGGGCCTCTGCCCACCACTTCCCTCTGCCTAGCACCCCTCACCCTTCACTCTCACGAGAGCACACGGGGCTGAGTCCATAGGCAAGCTGAGGTGGGGGGGATGGATTTTGAGATGCAATTTCTGGGGCTCAGGTAGTAACAGAAATGGCTGTTGCTTCTCAGGAGGAAAACCAGAAGGTTAGTTGTCAGGGTTGACTCCCCCCGCATTTTAAAACCTGTGCTCTTCCTCAGTTAACGTTAAAGCCCACACACACACAACAGCCCTTTCTCTCTAGCCGTTTGTCCACCTCTCACGTCCCGTCTCTGCTTGCCTTCCCTCAGTTCTCCGCACGCTTGTGGGGCACAAGGCCAACATCTGCAGCCTGGACTTCCACCCATACGGCGAGTTCGTGGCCTCGGGGTCCCAGGACACGAACATCAAGGTGAGGTGCCACGCTGAGCCCTGCATCTTGCCCTAGGCTGCAGTGGGACCCGGCTATGTGTCCCTTCTGAGGGGGGCAGGTTTTCAGCTCTTTGTGGGAGCGTCTTCTCTGTCTGCGGCAGCATTCACACCCTGCTGGAGAGGGGAGGTGTGGAGGCGCTCGGCAGACACTTCTGCCCGGAATTACCAGCTTTGGTGCGCAGTTTCGAGACTCCTGCCATTCTGGGGTGTGATGGCTTGAAGGTGCCGGAGCCTCTCTCTGTTCCCAGCCACACGCTGCCCTCTGGCCTGGGCCTTAGGCCAGCCTGGGCCAAGCCGCTCGGGACCGTGATCTGTCCTGACTCTGCCCCCTGCTCCTCTCCCCGCAGCTCTGGGACATCCGGAGGAAAGGCTGTGTCTTCCGGTACAGGGTAAGGAAGGCACCCTCTGTGGGTCGTCCCACAAGCGCCTCGCAGGGATGGAGCATGGGTGGGGCCCTGACTGGCAGGGGTGGAAGGGCCCTGATGTCCATCGTGGGTGAGAGCGTGGGAAGCATGGAACCAAAGCGGAGCAGGGATGCTGTGGGTAGTCCACTGGACACCCAGCTCTCCATGAATTCCCTCAGAACCACGTTTACCAAACTGTGCCCCATGCTCTGCTTTCACAGGCAGGAAACAGGCACCATCAGGGGAGGGGGTGCCTATGCACAGGAGTGTGGGAGCACTGAGGTTAATGCAGAAGTAGGACTGGAGGTTCGCAGACCCTCTGACATGCAGAGGGCAATCTTGAGTTCTTGGAGCAGCCTGTAGGACGGGGGTCCGTGACCATGTTTGGGGATCATTCCTCAGTGGCATCTCCTGCACATCTGTCCCCTCACTGCCTGCTCCCCAGCGGGGGAGTGGGAAGGAGAGCCCTGTGGGCCAGCCGCTCAGGTGAGCCCCGTGCCCTGTCCTCTCCTCAGGGGCACAGCCAGGCCGTGCGGTGTCTCCGGTTCAGCCCTGACGGGAAGTGGCTGGCATCGGCTGCGGACGACCACACAGTGAAGGTAGCTGCCGGCACGACTGGGGCCCAGGGCTGGGGGCTGGCGTCTGCTGGTCACACTCAGGCGGGGTCCTCACCTCCCTCCTGATGGGCGTTGCATGTCCTAAGCCCATCCAGAGTGGACGGTGGAGTGTGGATAAATGCTCGGGCTGGAATGGGGTGGGGGGAGCAGCAGGCTCCGCCTGGTCCTCACCCCTGCCCCGCCCCGCCCCAGCTCTGGGACCTGACCGCTGGCAAGATGATGTCTGAGTTCCCCGGCCACACGGGGCCTGTCAGCGTGGTGGAGTTCCATCCCAACGAGTACCTCCTGGCCTCTGGCAGCTCGGACAGGTGAGGAGACGCAGGTCCGTTGCCCTGACCGCCGCTCCTCACATCTCTGCCTCTGAGTGCGTGTCTGTCCCCAGTCCGTCCCTGTGACCCAGGGTGTCATATGCCTGAGGAGCCTATGTGGAAGGAATGCCAGCCCAGACCAGATGGGACCCTGGTGCCATCCCTCCCCTGACTTTGGTCCAGAGCCCTTGTTAGTCTCCCCTCCACTGAGTACCCTCCCCCAGCCTGCCCAGGGCCAGCCCCCCGCCCAAGGCCAGCCCCCTGCCCAAGGCATTGCTCTTAATGGCTCTGAGGAGTGGGGGCAAGAGGGGAGAGAAGCTGGCCACCCCGGCCAAGGGCCTGTTTGGAGGCCGACGGGGGCCCTGGCTTCCAGGGCTTCCAGCACGGCCTGGCTACCTTTGCAGGACGATCCGTTTCTGGGACCTGGAGAAATTCCAGGTGGTGAGCTGTATTGAAGGAGAGCCTGGGCCCGTCAGGTACGAGGGCAGCTGGGCGGTGGGCCCAGCCCTTCCTCTGGGGAGGTGGGGTGTGGATGTGGGCGGGCTTTTCCCATCTCCGAGTCTGCCCCCTCGTGTCCATGGGTACCCGCAGCCTCCCCGGGTTTCTTAGGACCCACGGCCCACTCTTGCCTGGCCCAGGAGCATCCTCTTCAACCCCGATGGCTGCTGCCTGTACAGCGGCTGCCAGGACTCACTGCGCGTCTACGGCTGGGAGCCTGAGCGCTGCTTTGACGTGGTCCCAGTCAGCTGGGGGAAGGTGGCCGACCTGGCCGTCTGCAACAACCAGTTGGTAAGAGAGCTGCCCACCCTCCCGTCGGGCCACCCTGCTGCTTATACCAGCCCACCGGGCCCTCATGGGGGCCCTGCCCACCCATGCCCTAGCCGGTGCTGGAAGGGGCCCCACCCCAGCTCTGGCCTTCCTGCAGATAGGCGTGGCCTTCTCCCAGAGCAACGTCTCCTCCTATGTGGTGGACCTGACACGGGTCACCAGGACAGGCACAGTGGCCCAGGACCCCGTGCAGGACAGCCGGCCCTTGGCTCACCAGCCGCCCCTCCCCACTGCCCCCCTTCGGCGCATCTACGAGCGGCCTAGCACAACCTGCAGCAAGCCTCAGAGGTGGGCTTGGGGCTGGGGCACTGGGGGGTACTGGGGGGCCCAGCACAACCTGCAGCAAGCCTCAGGTAGACTTGTGGCTCAGGGTCCTGGGGGGCACTGGGGGGCCCAGCACAACCTGTAACAAGCCTCAGAGGTGGGCTTGGGGCTGGGGCACTGGGGGGTACTGGGGGGCTCAGCACAACCTGCAGCAAGCCTCAGAGGTGGGCTTGGGGCTGGGGCACTGGGGGTACTGGGGGGCCCTGGGGGGCCCAGCACAACCTGCAGCAAGCCTCAGGTAGGCTTGTGGCTCAGGGTCCTGGGGGGCACCGGGGGGCCCAGCACAACCTGTAACAAGCCTCAGAGGTGGGCTTGGGGCACTGCGGAGCACAGGAGGCGGGCCCATCCCCTGCGAGACTGGCGGGGCCAGCCTGGCCTCACTGGCCCTGCCGCCCCACAGGGTGAAGCAAAACTCGGAGAGCGAGCGCCGCAGTCCCAGTAGCGAGGATGACCGGGATGAGCGGGAGTCTCGGGCGGAGATCCAAAATGCGGAGGACTACAACGAGATCTTCCAGCCCAAGAACAGCATCAGTGAGGCCTGGCTCCCACCCTTCGAACCCCAGCGTCCCCTTCTGTGAAAGGGATGCAAATGATCCTTCCGAGGACTGTGTCCATTCTGTGTCCGAATTCCTGACACCCACCTGGCCAGGCTCTGGTCCCAGGTCCTCTGGGCCCCAGTAGCGCCCTGGCAGCCACTCAGTCCCCTGAGCAAAGGAAGGCCCACAGGGCAAATGGGTGGGAAGGCGCACGGCCCCAAGTCCGCAGTGGCATGCCTGGAAACTACCTTCCATGTCTCCCCCACCTCCCTGTGTCCTGACAGGCCCCTGGACCCCGGGTCACCTCAGCCCTAGGGGCTCAGACAGGAGCCTCGGGCAGCCAATGTGAATCCCACCCCTTTGCCTCTACAGGTCGAACACCACCCCGAAGAAGTGAGCCCTTCCCCGCACCCCCAGAAGATGGTGAGCCGGGGGGTGGGTCGGAGCCTGGCCTCCCAGCTCCCCAGTCCTCAAACCCCCGCCCTCCCCCGGCCTCCCCTCGCTGACACCACCCTAGTCTCTCCCACTGGCTCCAGGCCTCCCGCCGACTGTGCTGGGCCCCAGGCTAGGCCCTGGTAAGTGAGCATGGACAAGGCGGGCAGGCAGCGGACAGACCCCCACACGGGCGGGTCCAGAGACGGCACACGTGCTGTGGAGGAGCACGCTGGGCCTGGTGAGAGAAGTCACCGCTCACCACCAGCACCCCTGGCACACGCTTCCTGGTGATCCCTCCATACACGGTGCCAGACGCCTGCTTCCCGCCAGGCCAGGGATGGAGGGGGGAGAAAGTGGGGGACAGGCACAGCCCCGGCCCTCGGGCCTCCCTCCTCGGCTACCCACAGGCTCCTGCTGTGTCCCCCACGATTGCAGGTGCCATCAGAGTCTCACCCCAACCCCCGCCTTCTTCCTGACCTAGAGGACCTTTCCTTTTGCCCCCAGACACGGCCATAGCCAAGGAGGCAGCGAAGCCCAGCCCAGCCATGGACACGCAGTGCCCAGTGCCAAACGTATGTCAGGGTGGTTGGCTGTGGTGTGAGACTCAGGGGGGCTGGGGCCCCGAACCAGGGTTGGGGGCAGAGAGGTAGCCCTCAGGCCCCCACCCACCGTGCCCGGTCCTCCAGCTCGAGGCCCTGCCCTGGCCCCAGGTCATCACTTCCACCCCCGCACCCAAGGCCGAACCTGCCATCATCCCTGCCACCCGAAACGAGCCCATCGGGCTGAAGGCGTCCGACTTCCTGCCCGTGAGTGGGGGCCCAGCCCAGGGGTGGGGTGGAGGCCCGTGGGGCAAGAGTAGAGCTTCTCTGCCAGCGCCTGGGCCCCTGTCCCACCAGGCCGTGAAGACCCCCCAGCAGACAGAGCTGGTGGATGAGGATGCCATGTCGCAGATCCGCAAAGGCCATGACACCATGTGCGTGGTGCTCACCAGCCGCCACAAGAACCTGGACACCGTGCGGGCTGTGTGGACCACGGGCGACATCAAGGCAAGGGCCGTCCTCACCCCTGCCCCGGGCTTAGGGCTGACTGAGGAGAGGGCCGCAGGGTGCGGGGCGGTGCGGGGTAGGAGGTCCTTCCACTGCACTGTGGCTGACTCCACCTTCGTTGCTTCCACCGTCGTCCTCACCAGCTGCCATTCACTGAGCACCTGTTTATGGGCCTGGCCTTGCGAGGCTCCTTATTTTAGGTGGTCTTTCTAATACCCCACCTAAACCCCATCGTCACACCATACCCAGGCAGGGGCCTCTCTGTCCCCAGCCCTCTGTGACGGGTGCTCTGTTTGCACAGACGTCGGTGGACTCGGCCGTGGCCATCAATGACCTGTCAGTGGTAGTGGACCTCCTGAACATTGTCAACCAGAAAGCGTAAGTGGCCACAACGGGCGGAGTGGGCAGAGTGGGCGGGGCTGGGTGCTGAGGGCACCTGTCCCCGGGCCTCTCCCCAGCTCCCTGTGGAAGCTGGACCTGTGTACCACGGTCCTGCCGCAGATCGAGAAGCTTCTGCAAAGCAAGTATGAGAGGTACGTATGGGGAAGCCCGGCCCACCTCGCAGCAGGGAGAGGAGGGAACAAAGGGGCTCCTGTGGGGACCATGTGAGGTGGCTGCCTCTAATCTCCCCTGCCCATCTGTCTTTGTGTACTTGCTGTCTGTCTGTCTGTGGCTCCATCCTTCCGTCTGCCTCTGAAGCTATGTCCAGACAGGCTGCACCTCGCTGAAGCTGATCCTACAGCGGTTTCTGCCGCTGATCACTGACATCCTGGCAGCCCCGCCCTCCGTGGGCGTGGACATTAGTCGGGAGGAGAGGTGAGGGGCCTGGCAAAGTGCCTGTGTCGGAGGCAGAGGTGCCACACCAGCTGAGGGCACCGGGCCTAGGGGCCCAGTCCGCTGTTGGGAGGCCCTGCTGAAACAGCTGTGGAGGAGGTCACTGTGCCTGCACAGAGTCCCTGGCTCAGGGTGTCAGGTGGGGGTATCAGAGCCTGGGCTCCTCCACGGCCTGGCTCTGCCTGGAGTGCTGGTGTGACCTGGTGTGGCCTGGTGTGGCAGGGGTAGTTAGGACCGGCAAGGCCCTAGAGTCAGGAGGTGTCATGGTACCTGGGCAGCCAGCCACCTCAAGTGCTGCCCCTATGCCCACAGGCTTCACAAGTGCCGGCTCTGCTACAAGCAGCTCAAGGGCATCAGCGGCCTCGTCAAGAGTAAGGCGGGCTTGAGCGGCCGCCACGGCAGTGCCTTCCGGGAGCTGCACTTGCTCATGGCCAGTTTGGACTGAGGGGTCCAGTGGGCAGGGGCACCCAGCAGCCCTTGGGGCCTGGCCTCAGCCCACACTCCTGCTCCCTGTGCGCCCACCGGCCCGTGAGCCTCCGCCCTGCCCCCTCCGCTGCCCTGTGGCCGTCCTGGAGGCCGCAGCACTGGCCCACCGGCCGCCCCCACAGCCCTGAACTCAGACAACTTCCGTCAGCAGTGGCTGCCCAGCTTTGCCCAAATCTTGCTTCCTGGGGCAGCCAACCAAGCCCTGTGGCTGCTGCTGTAATTTATAAGGCAAATTTTATTAAATTTGTAAGTATTTACTGGTTGTTTTTTTTTGCGGGGAGGGGCATATCTGGCCACAGGGGTTTCTGCAGGGACGGTGCATCAAGCTGTGTGGCCAGCAGAGTGCCAGGCCAACGGGAAAGGGCCAGTTCTGACTTTGGGAGGAAGGGGAGGCAGCAACTCTTCCTTCATGGCTGGGAAACAGGTTGGGGGGCGGACCATCCCCTCCATCTCAGCCACACTCCCAGAGGTGCACTGGGCCCTCCAAGGCCAACAGCTGAATCCTGCAGGATGCCAGGACCTCCGCCTCATAGCCATGGCCACCACTGTGCTGGCCCAGAGCCCAGCATGTGCCCCAGCCCCCCAGGCAGCCTTCAGACCCAGGGCTGGGAGGGCAGCCCCCCGCCCCCTAGGAGGGCCCTGAATGGACTGCACTCCATGCAGGAATCCCCAGTGCCAGCTGCCTTGGCCAGTGGGCTTCCCTTCTGCTTCCAAGGCAGCAGTGGATGGGTGGCCCAACCCCTGTCAGAGGGGGAACCCCATTGAGCACAGTATCCCCCAAGGCTGGGACCAAGTCCAGGGCAACATACCCCATGGCGGGGGTGGGGGGCTGCCCTGCACGGGTGGTTGGGGTCCTGTAAGCCCTGGGGGGGAGGTGGCACTTGCCTGTGGCCAGTTCACTTACAGGGACAAGTCTAGGGCCCAGCCATGGTTTTGCCAAGACTTGCGGAGCCTTCACTTCCCGTCTACGAGGTGGAGGTGCCCACACTGTTCATGGGTCATGGGTCGGTCACTCACAGTCAGGGAGGGGGCACCGGCTCCCCAGTCGCAGGTGTTCAGGACACGCCAGGCTTCCTTGTAGGGCCACAGGCAACCCGCAGGCAGTGCCCATGGCCCGCTCCTGATGGCCAGGGGCTCGAGAGACCCACCCTTCCAGACCACACTTGTGTAAAAAGGCTTTTATTTTAATACGTAAAAATGGCTAAGCTTCCAAAAGTTCTTAAATAGGATTTCAGAGGGAGGACTGTGTCCAGAAGCCAGGGAGCAGGGAGAGCCTGGTGCCAGGCCGATGAGGGGCACAGCAGAGTCCCCGCCCCCTGGCCGCCTGCCAGCCACAAATACGGCCCGGCCTGGGGCTGGCAGGGCCGTGCTCCTCTGTACACCAGTGCACACCATACAACATGCCCCATGGGGCGCCCCCTGGTGGGCTTCCCCTGGCATGCCCACTGACGGACCAGCCTGTTCTGGTTCCTGTCCTCCCAGGGGCTCCTCGGCCGCCCACCTCAGAGGGCGCCCTGCAGCCTGGGAGAGCTGGGCCAGCCCGGGCAAGGGCCACCCTCCAGACACCACTGCCCTCCCCACAAGGGGCCACTGTCTGAGGGTCTGGGCCTGCCAGGTGCAGCAGGACATCCCTGCCCTTCCAACCCGAGTCATTTGCACCAAGAGCCACAGCGAGAGACACCATTTCCTTCTGAACATGTTTCATCTCAGGGGAGACAGAAGAGGGGCCTCACTCTGGCCTCTGCCTCCTGAGCCCCCAGCGGCAGCGGGTGCAGGCCAGTGAGGCCTCAGGACCTAGCCCCTGGCATGGTGGGTGGATGCGTCCGTCAGTCCATCAGACAGGTAACGGCCTCGATTTCCCTGTGAGGGGGAGGGGCTCATTAGCCTCTGTTCAAGAGCAGGCGGGAGCCCAGCAGAAGCACACAGACAGCAGGCAGTGGAAGGACAGACCCAGCCGTGAGCAGCAGGCGCCCTGCACAGCCCGGCAACCCGAGACAAGGCCAGGCGGCAGGTAGCGCTGGGCCCCTGGCCCACACTCACCTGGAGACTCAGCAGCCCCAGCCTCAGGCTGAAATCAAAGCAACAGGCATCTCACTGGGGGGCTTGCCTTGGGCCAGGACCCCTCAGGACCCTGCTGCCCCTGTGTCTTTGTGCTCCAAGCACCTGCTGGGCCTTTCTGCGACTAGGGCCAAGTTGGGGGCTGGAGGCCTGGTTTCCAGTCCTCTGACCAGGCTCACTCCTCACCGGGGACACGGAGTGAGCCCTGTCCTTTCCGCCCCCGGAGCCAAGGCCCAGGTCTAGTGACGCCAGACCTGCTGTGGAAGGCATGCTGCATGAGCCCAGCCCGGGACACTCATGGGCCTCTCGGCCCCCAGCCCAGCTAGGAGTGGGGGTCTTTGGTTTCCCATCTGTAAAATGGACCCAGCACTGTCTGCCCCAACTCCCAAGCCCAGGGAAGGATGTGACACAGGCTCTAGAGAAGTTTTAGAAACTTTTAAAAAGAGCAAAGAAAAAGCCTGTCCACGTAAGGGCAGCCCAGTGGCTGTGACTGACCTGTTGGGGATGGGGCTCACCCACCCACCCACTCCCTCCCTGAAGGCTCACCCGAGGGCTGCAGCCTCCTCCGGATGGAGCCTGGGCGGCTAGTGGTCCCAGAGCCGGGGGCCGAATGAGCCCGGGCTGAGGGCTGTGGCATCTGGCAGGCGGGCTCCCACTGTGGGCGGGGGCAAGCAGGTGGGTGGGGCTGTGCTGCCTGCTCCCCAGTCCTGCTGCCCTCCACTCCCCTCCCAGCCTCCTGACACCTTCCTCATCTGCAAAATGGGCATGACAATGGCGGTGCCCCAGCTCAGTTGTTTCAAGAGTTACACGAGAGTACATGTAAAGAAGTGACCTGGTTACCACTGAGCACCTGTGTGCCCACCTGCGCCCCACCTCCCCGACCTGCTGAAGGCCCCACAGGGACCTCCGAGGCCCCGAAATACTGGGACTAAAGAGCCTAGTGCGTCTGGGTTCAAGTTCTGGCTCCGGCCCCTCTGGCATTTCTCCTCCCTTCCTGTCCCCCATCCTGCCCCTCTCCTGGAAGCCACCACCCAGGGCCCCTGCGACAGGCTTGTGCCATCCCCCTACCTCCAGATGCTCCTGGCTGGACCAGGACCCCAGCTCTGCCCTGCGGGACCCAGGGCCCAGCTCCACGGAGCGGACCCTCTCTGCAAACTTGAGGGAGTAGAGCGTCTCGCTGGTGTTCTTCTCCACAGGGGACACCTAGGGGACACGAGGGCTTGCTCACCACCCAAGCCAGCTGCCCCCACAGAACTGGAGGGAACAGCATGCTCACTGGAGGGTGCTCACACCCAGGGGACCTTGTGAGGCACACAGCGCAGGTGGGCAGGTCTGCTGGGGAGGCTGGAGAGGTGCACGGCACCAACTTTGGAGCCGTTGGGGACAAAAGTCCCTTCTCCACACAGCTTGGGTACCTGGAAGGGGTCCCTGGCCATGGTGCTGGCCAAGCCCACCCGAGGCCCTCACCTGCACCACCATGAGGGTCTTGCTGTCCCCACTGAGCGAGTCCTGCAGCAGGTAGGTGAGCTTGGAGTTGCGGAAGGGCACGTGGCCCTGGCGGGAGCGCAGAGCTGCAATGACGTCCCCCAGCGCCGACAGGGACTTGTTGATGTGCTGCGCCTCCCGCAGGCGGCTGCCTTCCGCCCCAGACTTGCCCACGCGCTCCGAGCCGGCCAAGTCCACTAGGTTCAGCTTCCCTGCGGGGAAGGCACCAGGCAGGTCAGGGGCGCCCGGGGGGGGGGCAGGACTGCTCTGGCCAGGCTGCCCGCCGCCCGCACTCACCCGTGGTGCGGAGGCCAGTGCTGCAGTCCACACCGCGCACGGTCACGATGAGCAGGGCATGCGAGCGGGAGCTGTGCTCGTTCAGATTGGTGAACTCCGTCGTGCGGTTGGTATGGCCGAACTCAAACACCTGGGGTAGGGGTGGGGCAGGGGCGGGGCAGAGGCACAGGGCTTGGAGTGGGGTCCTGGAACCACTCTGTCCCCGAGAATCCCCATGGGGGTGTCACCCCCTGCATTGTACAGAGGAGGAAACTGAGACTCCAAGAGGTGTGGGGACATGGCTGAGCCAGAGTGGCCCAGCTCTGGGCAAGGTCTCCCCGCATTTCCCCGCCTCCGGCCCCCGGCCCCACACCTTGTTGATGTCCTCCACGCTCTGCACCTGGAACTCAGTCAGGCCCGGCACATACAGCTGCCCACTGCCATCTGGGCACAGCCGGATCTCCAGTTTCTCCTGGGGCTCCTGCCCCAGCAGGTCCCTGTGGGGGCGGGGGCAGGCGGGACAGTGATGCCCTCCTCCCATGTCTCCCACTTGGCGCAGCCTGCAGGGACGGGGAGGCCACTTCCAGGGAGACAGGAGCCCCTCCGGCTGCGCGTCCAGGGGCTCAGAGCGAGCCCTCCTGCCCTGCCTGCTGGCTGAGGGGGAGGAGCTGGGACAAGCAGACCCCCTGGACTGAGTCCTCACGGACAGCCCCCATCTCCCTTCTTCAAGGAGACCCCACTTCCCACTCTAGGGCCACCGGCCTGAGCGCCTCCACCGGAGAGAGCCTCCCACCTGAGAACCTCAAACCCGAGGGTCGCCCACCTGAGGGCCTCATTGTAGATCTCTGCCGCGCTGACGCTGATGGTATACTCCCAGTCAGATGCCTTCTCCTGCACCTCAGCAAAGAGCAGCTGCAGGGCCCGCTGGTTGATGCCCGGGTTCTCAGGGGTCCCCTGGGGGCAGGAGCAAGACCCCAGTGAGCTGGGCCCCTCCCCGCAACGGGGTGGCCGTGCAGATGCTCACGGGGTGTCTGTGATGCCCCCAGCCACTTCTCGCAGGCCAGCCTCCATGCTGGAAGCTCTCATCTGCATGCTGGTCTGCCCCCAAACCCCCTCTACCAGCTGCAAGCAACTTCGTTCCCCTCCGTGGGCCTGTTTCCCAGTACCACCCTGCCAGAGCTGCCCTGAGACTTCCGGCAGAGGCCCCAGGTGAATGCCTGGTGGGGGACTGCACACCGGGGGTGCTGAGCTGCCTGGAAGGGGCCCCGGGAAGCTAAGATTTCCCTGCCACTGCCCACATGCAGGTCCAAGTCTGCGAAGCCAGGAGCCAGGCCCTGGGGGAGTGGAGGGAGGCACAGGGGCCGGCAGGTGCCCCGGGGCCCGGTGAGCTGCCTGGCCTTTCTGAAAGGGAACCTCACTGGCGCCCTCACTCCCGACTTAGATGGTGCCTCCTGCTCAAGGGCCCTCTCACTCCCCTCCTCCGGACTCCAGGACACCTGCTCTCCCCCTATACCCAGGGATCCCCACAGCACCCCCTCAAGAGCCAGGGAAACACTAATGCACCAAAGGCACCCCCTGGGCCAGCCTTTCTATCTGCAGTCGAGATTCCTCCTCGCCCTGGAGGCCTGCTGCCCCATGAAGAGGGGACAGACCCAAGCAGGGAGATGACGCTCTGCCTGGGAGTGGCAGGTGAGAGCTGGGCACCCCACCACAGTCTGCACCGGTCTGTGCCGGGCCGGTCCCTGCTGCTGCCCGGGGTCTCCTCTAGGGCGGAGACCTGCCCTCACTCATTCCGATAGTCCCAGGGCTGAGCATGGTGCAGCTGTGCGGCAAGAGCCCGGCAGAGGTGTGCCAGCGATTTACAGAGGCTGGCCCTGAGAGACCGCCTCCGACTTCAGGCCAAGATCCTTCGGCCGCTAGTGTGTTTGCTCCTCCTACCCACGGGGACCGCCACAGGGCCCCTCTTCAGGCCTGGCGACTTGGGGGGTTGTGAAGACTGAGTAGGGCAGCACGCACACCGTGCAGAACCCCGAGACCAGCGAGGAGACGCCCCATCGATGGCAGCAAGGGGTGGTCCTCACTGTCTGAATCCTGGTCCCAGCCAGCCGGCACCCACCTCCATCGTGTAGGTCTTGCCCGCGCCTGTCTGGCCATAGGCGAAGATGCAGACGTTGTAGCCGTCAATGCAGGAGGTGATCAGGGCCTGCACCTCCTGGAATACCTGGGGAGGAGATGAGGAAGGAGCGTGTGGGGCTGCCAGGGCCGCGGGGCCCAGGGTTCCCGCCTGCCCCAAGTCCAGCCACCTCCCCCGACCGCTCTCTTCTCCAGCGATAACACAGCGTGTTAATGTGGGCGACCAGCTCACTGTGGAGGAGATTGGGACTGATAAGTCACTTGCACTAGACATCAACGGTAACCTGGTTGCCAAAGGACAGGCAGGAAGACAGCAAAGAGCTTGCTGCTGGCCAACACCTGAGGAAGGGGCCGCCCAGCTCTGGGGCTCGAGACCGGCCCAGGCCCTAGGAGACCAGCCCCGGCTCCTTCATTCTGCTAAATGAAGGCAGAAGGCAGTCACCTGCATGGCACCGCCTCTGCCTGCCTACCTGACAGTGGGCCTAGGTGCGGCCAAGGTAAAGCCAGGTGCAGGTGGCACAGCACAGGCAAGACAGGCCTGGCAGGTCGGCCCTGGCAGAGGTGAGACAAGAGCTGATGCGGAGACCACTTGCAGCTCCGGGGGGAGGGACCAGACTCAGGGCGGCCTGGGTGGTGTTGATGGGAGGGGCCACGTGGTGGGCGGGGCTTTGAGGGTGGGAGGGGCCATGTGGGTGGGAGGGGCCATGTGGTAGAGCTCTGCATGGATCTGTCCTTTCCAGCAGAGGCTTCTAAGGCCCCAAGTCCTAGCTTCCCACCTTCTTCTCTCCAGAGGGGAAGGAGAGAGGGACCCTGGCACCCAGGCTTCTCTGTCCTGTCTCCTTCCACTCTCACACTTCTACCCCCCACCATCTCTCCCTTTCCTGGTGAGTCTCTTCGTGACCCCTTCTGTCCACTGCTTTCTCCCCCTTCCCCGCACCACCCACAGGAGCCACACTCACATCCTGCTGCGAGGCCCTTGGGGAGAAGACCTTATCCAGCTCAAAGGACACAGGCTTTCCTTTGTGCAGCAGGTGGATGATGGAGTCATCATCAGGATCGAAGGTCACCGCATTGGTCGCCTCGGGTCCTTCACCATCCTCCTTGGTGATCGGCCGGACCCGAGCGATCACCCGGATGTTCCCTGTGCCAGGTGGGGGAGCAGAGAAAGGCACAGGCCGAGTCAAGACCAGACTATTCTGTGTCCAGTGGTGTCCTAAGCAGCCTGGTGGCACAGGAGCCTCCTATCTTTGAAGCAAGACACCCAGGGCCACAAAACTGTTATCAGTCACTAACACTATAGTATGAATTCACTTATTGGTACACTTCCTTCCGGAACAAACCTGTTGAGAGTGGGAGCTTAGCCTTGGGACAGGGAGAAAAGGTCAACTGCAGGGGTCGTGTGGATGGGAGGAGGGGGTACCAGTGTGGGTGGAATGCCAAAACGGACGCTCCCTTTGCACCTCTGTACTTCGGCTTCCTCATGTACACAGTGAAGGGCTTGAGTCCCAGTAAGCCAAGGCTTGTTCTATTGCTCAGAAAGGGCACTACAAATGCCAGGATGGGCCCGGGGAGCAGGAGGGCAGACTGGACCGTACGGCAGGTGGACGACTGACAGCACACTGATGGGCCCGGCCACAGGGTATCCCCGGGGCTCTGGGAGGCGTGGATCTGGTCCCACCGCCCCCTTTGCCTCAAGCCCTTCAGTGGGGCCCAGTGTTCCCAGGATCAGGAGGAGACTCCCATCACAGCCAGCACGGGCCCACCTTCCCCCTTTACCTATCCACTCCAACTCACAGGCCAGCTCTCAGGTCTAGCTTCGCCTCCTCCAGGAAGCCCTCCAACACTGTCCCCTACTGTCACATATCCAGGGGCTCTTGGCGCTCCTCCCCAGCCCTGGTAACAGAACCCCTGCTGGGGTTCTCTGGCTAAATAACGATCACTGTCCACTCTACGGGCTGAAGTGAGCACCATGAGGCAGGGATGGCATCTGGGAGGCCGCAGCCACATCAGTCTCAGCACCTGGCACAGAGCAGGCATGCTCTCTAGACCTCTGTGCAGCGAACAAGTGAAATCTCAAACTTGACCTGGCCCTAGGTCAGAACAGGTGGCATTCCAGACACTTACCACCCAGTTTCAATACCTGACCCCTCGGCCACCTGGAGCTTGGGGGCGGCCTGCTGTGGACATTGGGCAAGGGCTTCTGAGTTAGACGGATCAAGTCCCTGACTTCTCTGTGACTCTGCTGCCTTATCCTCAAAGAGGGAATGACAATAGCTCCTCGATGACAGGGCACAGCTCATAGGATGGTGCTGGGGGCCAAGGGGAAGGGCAGGACCACCTCCAAGCCAGGTCAAGGACCCCTATGCTGGGCACCACCCCCCACCGCCCACCCAGTAGTCACCTTTCAGCCGCACGAGCTCATTGTGGCATTTCTTGCGCAGCTGCAGCTCCCGGCGGTACTTGCGAAGCAGCTCCTGGTTGTTGCTGTTGACCTCCTCAATAGCCTGGCCGATCTGGTGGGAGCACACAGTGCCATCAGGGGCCAGCTCCACAGACTGCCTGCCCCCATGCAGGCTCAGCACTGTCCCCCGCCCTGGCTGAGTCTTTGACATGTGCTGGCACATGTCAGATTTTCCCAGTAACCCCTCTGGATAGGAACAGCTACCAGTCCCATTTTACAGAGCAAGAAACTGAGCTCCAGAGGGGCTAAGCCAATAGTTCAAGGTCACCCTGCTAAACAAGCAAAGAGCCGGGACTCAGCCTCACTCCACAGCACTCACACCTGACTACAGATTCGGCTGGACCCAAACTCCAGCTCTACCCTGAGTAGCTGGGACACCTGAGGCAACAGGCCCAATGTCTCCCAGCCTCAATAGATGGGGAAAATCATTTTCTCCTCTGTAAAATGGGGATAACACCACCTAGCTCATGCGTCTGTAGGGGCTGGTAGGTAAAGATCTCCAAGTGGCATTTCGCAGGGGAAAGAAGCCAGATGCAGGCCACACGTCCATACATTGCCCTTGTGGGTAAGAGGGCAGAGACAGCACCCCATTCCTCACGCCCACAATGCCCTGGGGGACATGCTGGCAGAGAGGCCGCCTTTGGGGAGCAGGTGGCAGAGAGAGTGCTCTCTTTTTAATCCCATGTCCTTCCGCAGGGTCTGAACTTTCTACCACGTCCACGGATTATTGACATAGTATATGAAAGAACCGTTTTCTATTCCTAAAATACATCAATCTGTGTGTCCTGCAGGGCCGTCATGCAGATTCAAGGAGCCGGCAGCTATAAAAGGCTCAGCATGTAGGAGGCACTTAAGAGATGTTGGCTATTCTCATATCGAACAAGCTCAGCTGGAAAAAATTAAACTAACCCTAACAGATGTAAGGACGTATGTAGCATGTTTGGGTGAGAGAGTCATAATTAGATAAACGCCCAAATACCTGCCCCAGCCAGGCGTTTTCAAACGAGGTCTGGGGCGGCAGTGTGTGTGTGTTGGGGGGGGGGTGGTGGGGAGCTGTTGTCTGGAGCACTTTGTCTGCATTTTGGAAGAGAGCTCTGGTGGACGCTGCCTCTTCCCAAGAGCTCCAGGCTGCTCCAGCCCCACCCCCCACGGCCTGCACTCACCTCGGCCTTCACGCTCTTGAGGGCCTCCTGGAGCAGCAGGGGGAAGCCCCGCACCTGCCGCTTGAGCCCATTGTAGTCATTAGTGAGGGTCCGCAGCGCCGGCTGCAGCGTCAGCAGGTTGGTCCGGACCCCTACGAGAACAGGAAGGGGGTGAGGCAGACAGGGCCAAGGGCTGCGGCCTGGGGCTGGCCAGGGCCCCGGTGGCCGGCTTACCTGCCAGGTTCTCGTGCACGGCCTTCATCTCCACCTGGGCCCTGGCAAAGGCCTCCTCGATGGCCCGGTTCTTGTCCTCCTCCAGACACTGCATCTCCTCCAGCATCTGCCCATGCGCCCGTTCCAGTTCCGACTCGTACATGGCGATCTGGTGGCCAAGGCCGGACAGCAGCTCACCACCGGGGCTTGGGAAGGAGGGGGCGGGTGTGGCTACTGCCCTGCGTCACCCCAGCACCAACTTGACACATAACAGGGGCATAAGCCCCAGGAGAGCAGGAAGCCTGTTGGCTGTGACACTGACTGTGGCGCCTTCCGAGAGCGTGTGTGCTGGGCTGTGAGAACAGCCTCCTGTGAGTCTGCCCCGGGCCTCGCTACACGGTGGGTTCTGTGGTCATGTCATTGTACAGAAGGGAGGCTGAGACTAACTGACCCTCGGTCACATGGTCAGCGAGCGAGAAGAAGAGGGACCAGAGCCTGGGTCTGCTGCCCTGTCCCAGAGGCTGGCCTCGGCCCCCCGACAACCATGCACACCCCCTTTGCGGCTGGCGCACCTGCGCCCGGAGCTGTGTGGTCAGCTGGTGTGAGCTCTGCAGCTGCTGCTCCATCTCCTTCAGCACCTGCCTCTGCATGGCCACCTGCTCCTGCAGGTGCTGGTTCCGGGTCTGGGACTCGCTGAGGGCCTGCTTGGTCTTGGACGACTCCACCTCCACCGTCCTGATGACGTACTGTGAGGGGAGAGAGGGGAGGGTACGTGGAGGTTCAGGGCACCTCAGCCTCACTCCGGGGCCCTGAGACGCAGCTGGCCTGGGGAGGGGACCCTCAGGGACATCCCACCAAGAGCCTGGAAAAAACTAGAGACACCATGAGGTCCTGGCTATCCCAAATGCTGCAAGAGCCTCCCACAATCTTCTCGTTTTAATCAGCCCACTGTGAGCCTGGCTGTGGCCCCAGCTGGGGCACAGGACAGACAGACGAGCAAAGATGAGGGCAGAATGGAGCGATGCCCTACATCCATGCCTGGCCCGCAGTGGGCACATCAAGCACCGGTTGCCGGAGGCCTATCATGTGCCTGCCTGGCCCTGGACCGTGAGGAGGGAAGGGCCGGAAATAGACTGAGCGCAGATCTGGAACGCAGCCTTCAACCACGCACACCCACTTCCACGTGCCAGCCCTGCCCCGGGGACCTGAGGCCGAGCACTGAGGCACAGTCCAGGCTGGCACAGGCTCTGCACAAGGCCGCCAGACCACGGCTCACCTTGACAGGCGGCGACTGGGCCCGCAGGCTGGCGATGGTCTCGTGGCTGTCACGCAGGCGCCGGCTGAGCCGCTCCTCCTCTTGCGCCTTCTCAGCCAGGCAGTCCTTGAGCCGCAGCTCCACCTCGGCCAGCCGGTCGGTCTTCTGCTGCACCTCCAGGTTCAGCTCTGACAGCATGCTTTTGTTCTCCGCCACCTCCAGCTGGAGCTGTGACAGCTTGTCCCGGAGCTGGGTGCTCTCCTGCAGACAGGAGACAAGGCCGGGACAAGTGTGAGGTGGGCAGACAGGCAGACGAGCAGGCAGGGGTCACTGTGAGGAATCCGGCCCTCTGGGACCACCCAGCCCTGCACTCACCTGGCTGTGCTCACAGCCCGTGCAGGGCGCCCCTGGCTTTGCACGCAGCTCCTGAAGCTCAGCCTCGCAGCGCCGCATCTCCTGCCTCAGTCGCTCGTTCTCCACCATGAGCAGGTCCCGGTGCTTCTCCAAATCCGTGCCTCCCTGCCGAGTCAGCCCGGGGGGCATGTGGCCAGGGCAGATCAGGGGAAGCAAGGAGGGCGTGGAGCGGAGAGAGTGCGAGGGCAGGGGAGAGTGGGGTAGAGGCGGGAGCAAGACAGAGAGGAGGAGAAAAGAGCAAGGAAGGCAAGCGAGGGAGAGGAGAGAGAAAGGGCTCAAGAGGGAAATAAGGATGAAGAGAGGAGAGAAAGACCAGGAAGGGCGGTGAGGCAGGCGCAGCTCCCAGCAGCACCCCGCCCCTTTCATTCTATTTTCCCGAGTGTGAAAGTGCGAGAGAAGTCATATTTATACAGGGTTCACACTCCTGTTTTGCTTCAGCAGAGGCGCATTCACCTCCCGCCCCTGGGGAGTCACATGAGCTCTGAGGACCCAGCCACCATGGGCAGTAAGTCCTCCAGGAGCAGTTCCCAAACAGGACGCAGCCCCCGCTTGGGCTGCACGGGTCACACCCCCGTCGGGAGGGGCCGCCTGCATGGGCCTGCCAGCCCCCGCCCCACACCTGCCCCCGCCCCACGCCTGCCCCCACGCGGGACGCCTGCCTGGCCTCACCAGCTCTGAGCGGAGGCGGCTCACTTCCTGCGCCTGGCCAATGAGCTTCTCCTTCAGGTTCTCTACCTGCGGGCACAAAGCCAGGGTCACCTCGAGCCTTGATCTTCTCCTCCAGCCCTCCCTGTGTTCCAGCGGCAGGCCGCACCCGGGGCTCCAGGTGAGCGACACCTGGCCTGGTCCTGACAGCCTTCAGCCCCCTCTCCCACCACAGGACCCAGTCAGCCTGGGCTCTCGGGAGAGTCTGGGGGGAAACGCAGCAGAGGTGACCCCCCGTGTCACCTGGGGCTCACACCATAGGCAGCTCACCAGGAGACACAGGCCCCTGCCAAGGCCTGGACCTACTTTTGTATTTGTAACTTTGTATTCTTTTTCTTAAAGGGGCCCCCAAGCTGTATAAACTGTAGACACTCTGAAACCTGGATTCGTCCTGGCCCAGCCCCTAGTACGTTCCACCGTGAGCAGTTCCTGGTGAGGCCGCCTGTGGGGACGGGCCTGCCAGTGACCAGGGTGCACCTGGGACCTGAGTCCACCCCAGCTCCCAGGCTGCCTTGCGGGAGAGCGGGGGCCAGGTGAGGCTGTCAGTAAGGGAAAGGGGGTCTGCGCCCCGTCGGGAGGCAAGGGTGACTGGCTCAGCTGGGGCCCTGGGCGGGGAAACCAAACCCCCACCCCCGCCCTCCCCAAGAGCAGATCCCAGGATGGACCCTTCCTGGTGCTGTCCTCTTGCTGGTTCCACACCAGGAACCTCCCCTTGGAAAAGAACCCAAACACAGACAAAGGTGCCGGCCCAGCACGGGCACGTCTGCCAGTGTCCTTGCACAGCGGTCTGTGACGGCCGCCCCAACCTTGGGAAAGGAGCAGTGAGAGTCGGACTCCTCCACGGAGGTTTAGGAGCTATGTGCGGTGTACACAGCAGCCCTGACCCACTGGGTCCTTATTTCTAGATGACAGGTGACAAGGTCGACTGCCCCCGGGGGCCAGCCCACCAAGGCGGGTGAGGGGCAGTACAGGACTGGACACCGAAGATGCACCTGAAGGAGGCAGCCACCCTGTACCCCCTGCAGCTAGGGAGACGCAGGCTCCGTGTCACCAACCTTCTGACATTTCAGGAGAGGCCAGACATTGGGATTTCTTGAACGGGAGAGAGTGTGTGTGTGTGTGTGTGTGTGTGTGTGTGTGTGTGTGTGAGAGAGATCTCCCAAGATGGCTGAGCGGCCATCAGCAGTGTGTGAGCAGGCAGACTTTCAGGCAGCAGAAGTTGGCTGAGTCACAGGTAGGGCCCCTGCCTCCTTGGCCGGACGGGGGAAGAAGCCAGCCCTGAACTCCACCTGGCCTCTGAGGCGAAGGCCACGACACCAGCCCACTCACTCATGGTTGTGGACGAGGAGTCTGAGACCCAGACCCAGAGAGGGGCTGGGAGGCCTGACCAGGCTGCCCAAGTCCTCTTAGTGGACAAGCAGGTGTCCTAAGGGCACAGCCCGGTGACCACAGGACCAGGGTGGTCCCGGTGGGCTGCATTCCTAACTGCCCTCCAAGCAGTGTGCTGGGCCACAGACCACGCAGGCGGGCAGAGCTCGGGTCACCTCACTGCACACTCCCACTATCCCCTCCTGTTGAGAGCCTGGGGGCCAGTGCTCAGTTCCGTGGCCCCAGAGGGGGCGGAGGGATGATTCGCACAGGGCAGTGTCTCACTCCTTAGCCGTGGAACTGGGGACCACCTGCACACCCAGCCTTCAGGGAGGGCCCGGTGCGTGGAGGTAGGCATGCACACAGACGATTGTGCACTCAGTGCTGTGTTCATTGGGAGTTTTAAAGGTCATGGGGCAGGGATCCCCAACATCGTGAGGCAGAGAAAACCCGAAAACAAAACTCTGGGAGCAGTATGGAAAGGCAGAGGTCTCTGAACCATGACATTGTATTTGACCAATTCTTTACGCTTTTCACTAATTCTTGAGTCTCAGAGAATGTGTGTATTCTTCTTGCACTCCCTTCACCCTGAAAGAGGTGGGTCTACCTCCTGTTGAAAGGTTGGGGTCCTTCACCCCATCGCCATACCCCAGAAATCACCCCAGGGCTGTCCATCAGCACAGAAGTGGCGCCCAGTCAGGCTGTGCTCTCTGGGCTGGGTGCTCTGACCTCCCTTGTCCCCAGCTGCCTGGCCCTCAGCCCCTGATGCAGTGAAAGTGGGCTTTTCCAGTGTTTACCTGGGGGATCAGGATGCCCACCTGCCTCCTGCCTGCAGCCCCGTCTCCTGCTGCCTTCTTGCATCACAATTGGAGCCCTAGGTGCTCACGGGTTCTACCTGGAACCCTGAGGGACACTCCAGAAGGATGTGGCTGTACAGGGGTCAGAGGGCGGGGCTGCGAGAGACCCCTTTGGTCAGAGGTATCAGGCACTCAGTCATCCCCCCCACTGGTCCAGGGCAGCAGGGGTCACGTCTCAACACTGCGGGGGTCAGTCAGGCTCAAACACTCCTTTGGGGCCAGGGAATTAGCGCCTGTGCTGCCCAGGAGTGGGACCCTTGCCCCCCGCCCAGAGGAGTTTGCTTCAGGAGGGCTTTCGGGGGGGGGGGGGGGGAAGTGCCTCAGGGTTAGGAAAACAATGAGCGAAAAGAGAGACAAACAGAGGCACCTGGAGGAGGTCAGATGGGAACTGGCAGACAGGCTCAGGGCAGTGAGGGCCGAGAGTGGGGGGCCGAGGTTGAACCTCAGCAGAGTGGAGGGACTCCCCCAGAGGGAGACCCTGTAGGCACCCCCTCCACGCACCCGCCACAGCTCTGCGACAGCCACGGTGCTTGCATCTGCAGGCAGAGGGGAAGGAGCCTCTCTGTTGCTCATCACACACCCCTGCCCCAGCAGGTGGCCAGCACATGGCAGATACTCAGTAACTGCTTCAAGCACCAGCAGAGGCACACCCCAAGCGCAAAGCAGGCTCCTGACAGGCTGCTGTGATGGGCTCTGAGACAGCTCAGCGTCAGCCCCAGGGTTGAGCAGGGGGCCAGGCTGGGCCCAAGCCCAGGCTCCCCATCAGCCAGAGAAGCTGAGTCAGGAGCCTGGTGCAGAGGGGCCTTGGAGGAGCAGGGACCTGGGGCCCAACATTTGTATCTCTTGGTGGAAGCAGTTCCGCAGAGGGCAGGACTGCCCTGCGCAGGCCTGTCTTCTCAATGCAGACAACCTGCTGTCCACCTCCCGCCGCGCTGGCCGGCCAGCAGCAGAGTGTCCTACGGGAACAGAGGGCTCTCCCAGGGTGAGAAGGAGGCCTTACTAGGCTGGGCAGGCCAGAGGGCCCGGGATCCATCGGGCCTCAAGGAAACAGCCCAAAAGCCAGAGGGGCAGCCCAGGGAGCACCCCACCCTGTCCCCAACACACCCCACTCCCAGAGACCTGACTCCTGGCTCCGTGACCGCTGAGCCAGCCTGGCCAGGCCCATCAGGCCCTGCCTGCACTGCAAAGCCTCTACAGTCGAGTCTCACCACCAGGGGGTGGCGAGAAAACATGCTCCCTGGCCGGAGTGCCCAGGCTGTAACGCAGACATCACCCTGCCCGCCTCATAACTTTGGACAAGCCTCCACTTCACCGCCCCTTGGCTTCTGCACCTGTATAATGGGTCAATGGCTCCAGGGCGAGGGGCGCTTGGAGCCACCAGGACATCACCTGGGGCTGCTGTGGCTGCCAACATCAGGGAAAGTCATCCCGACTAGCCGCAGCCTCCCTTGGTGGCCAGACCAAGACCAGTGGCCTCTGTGGCCTGGGTCAGTTGGTGCTCAAGGACAGAGAAGGTGACCTTTGGCCTGAGTGCTTCCCAGAAGAAGCACACTCAGCTCTCTGCAGACACAAAGGTCTCCATCAGACACTTAACTGGCGGGAGGCTGGAAAGTCGCAAGCAGCCCTCGCGAGCCCCAGTCACTGAGTCGGCCTCACCAGTGGGCAAGGGTACTCTGTCAGGCCGACACTTTGAACCCCCAATCCTCTGTGGTACGTACTATTATTACCCCCATTTTACAGGAAGAAAAACTGAAGTTCTAAGAAATTGAATTAAGCCTTGGTTAAGCAACTTGCTCAAGATCACCTGACCACTAGGTGGCGCACCTAAGATTGTAACTCAGGCCCCTCAGCAGGACTCCCCAGCAGGACCCCCCTGCAAAGGGCTCCCTCTTAACCACTCTTAACACTGCCTTTCAGGAGGGCAGCCCCGTTCAGGAGGTGAGTCTGGACAAGGCTGAGAACAAGGCACCAAGAGAACGAGGCAGAGAGTATCCCAGGGCAGGCTTTCCTTAGAGAATCAACATTGAGAAGACCAGGAAGGTCAAGGTCAAACCACAGCCAGGCTGACAGGGGACTGGGGCACGCAGGAGTGGCCCTCACGAGGCACAGCGCCCTACATGTGCCATACATCTGTCTGCCCAGGCTCACAGCGGATCTGCCCACAACCACAAAGCACACACGTATCAACCCCAGGTTAGAGGCTGGGAACTGCAGCCCCAGACCGGAAGTGACTTCCTGCTGCGGCTCAGCCAGCAAGCGGCAAAGCCTGGACTGGAGTCCTGCCCCCTTGACTCCCAACCCGAAACCCTCCCCGGTAACGACGGCTCTGATGGCAGCGCCCAGTAGCCCTGGGTTGCCTCAACGGGTCTCGCGCCATGCAGATGAGGAAACTGAGGTGTAGAGCAACGACGAGCTAGCCCACGGCCATACTGCTAACGAGTAGTGCCGAAGTCGGGATTTGAACCCGACTCCACGCCCACAGGGCTGGCCACCGCGGCCCAGGGTGGGACCCTCCGGGCGGTGGGGGCTCGGGGACTGCAGCTTAGATGCATCCACTAAGACACTGTCCAGAAAGGGCCAGCGCGCTGGGAATGTCTGAGGATGAACCAGAGTGAGCGAAGACCGGGCGCCCTTCCAAATTCCCCCGTCGGCCCGGGCAGTGGGGGAGGGGTGGGGGAGTCGGGGGCTCGGAAACACCAGAAAGGCTTCCATGCTTCACCTTCAGCTTCCCCTCAAAGAAGCAGATTGTGTGAACTGAGGGCAAAAATGTTTGTTTTTTTTTTAACTTATTCTAAGTCATAAAAGGCCACGTGATATTATGATTTCATTTACATGAAATGTTTCCAAAAAGGCAAATCCATAAAACAGAAAGCAGATCAGTGGCTGCCAGGAGCTGGGGGGTGTGGGGTGGGGGTGACTTAATGGATCTTTTTGGGGTGACGAAAATGTTCCACAATTAGCCAGCGGTGGTGGTGTTGGCATCACCCCCTGAACATACTTAAACCACTGAGCCGTACACCTCTAAAGGGGCGAATTTTATGGCAAGTGAGTTATATCTCAGTAAAGCTCTTTACAAACAAAGCGGCGTGTCTAAACAGTGAGGAGCCTGGATGGCCTGGCCTGCGGCAGGTTAGGGAAGGCGGAGCTGCTGAGGCTGGCCCAGGGCCGGACACTCGTCCCAGGGTGTGTCCTGCAGGCCAGCCTCGACAGCGCCACCGCCCGCAGGCAGTGCCCCGTGCCCTGCCCCGGCTACCCAGGCCTTGGTTCCGCCTTCACGGTCGGCCCTCCATATCCTCGGGCTTCACATCCTGGGATTCAACCGACCTCGGTTTAGAAATATTGGGAAATAGCCCTGGCTGGTGTGGCTCAGTGGATTGCGTGCAGGCCTGCGAACCAACAGGTCACCGGTTCAATTCCCAGTCAAGGCATATGTCTGGGTTTCGGACTGGGTCCCTAGTGGGGGGTGTGCAAGAGGCAACCACACATTGATGTTTCTCTCCCTCTCTTTCTCCCTTCCTCTCTCTAAAAATAAATAAATAAAATCTTTAAAAATAATGACAATAATAGTAATAATGGGAAATAAAAATCCAGAAAGTTGATCCTATAACAATTATTCACACAGCATTTGTATTAGGCACTCTAATTGATCTAGAGCTGATTTAAAGTCTAGGAGAGGAAGGGTGTAGGATCTGCACAAACACTAAGCATTTCATAAAAGGGACTTGAGCATCTAAGGATCTGGGGGTCCCCAGGGAGGGGCGAGGGTGGTGTGTCCTGGCACCGGTCCCAGTGGATACCATGTGTGCTCACTCATCTTGCTGCCTGGCCACAGTCCCTTTGCACGGACTCCCTCCCTCAGCACAGAGCACATCTCCTCTGCTCTGTGCCAGGCCACAGCTCCAGTGTCACCTCAAGGCAGCCACACCTGACCTCCCAGACAAAGCTCCTGGCATGGCCCCCACACCCTATGCGTGTGCCCACTCCCTCCACCCGAGCCCTCTGCACTCTTCCCGGCACAGGCCGGGTAACCAGCATGCGCCCTCCCCAGACTGCAGCTGCACAGGCGAGGGTGCATCTGTCTCCCTGGGCACCCCCAGCGTTCAGCTCGGTGCCAGCATGTCCTGGGCAGCCAGCCAACACCTGCGGGAGGGAGGCAGGTGGGCACCGCAGGAGCCAACGGTGATGCAGAGCTGCTGTGTCACACCTGTCCGGAGCAGCCCCCGTTCGTGGGGCAGACGGGCCCAGGGGCAGCAAACAGCAGAGTCTGCATACACAAGGGAGACACGGGCACTAGGGATTCCCAAGAAGGGCCTCCCGACTCAGCGAGGGACTGGTTGTGGTCAGGACACGCAGTTCTTGAGAAGAGGACACACCCCCAAGCTGGAAAAAACACTGCCTTTAGAAAGGACGCCAAGAGACTACTGCCCTCCGGAACTGAGCACAAATCACAAGTCACAAGTCACAGTATCCAGTGGTGGTCAGTCAAGAGAAGGGCCACAGGCAGCGTGTCCCCAGGGAAAGAACCTGGCTCTGCCCAGAGGCAGCACTTTCCACAGGGCAGACCCAGATCCAGGGCAGCGATGATGGGGCAGACGGGGCTGAGGGGCTGGGGAAGTGGGGAGGGTCAGACACAGGCACAGAAGACAGACAGGACAATGGGAGCAAGGAGCTAAGCCCGAGGGAAGGGGCCTTGTGGTCCACGTATGGGGAATGGAAAGAATAAAGCAAGGGCTGAGTGTCCCCAGGTGTCCTCCTGGCCAGCAAACGCAGAAGACGGTGCTCACAGCGTAAACCTTCAGCTCTCCCTGCCCCACAGAGGCCGCAAAGCGCCCTCCTCCCAGGTGTACTCATGCCGGCCTCTCCCTGCCTGCCAGCTTTCTGTGGGGTGACCTCTGTGATGACTTTGGTCCCCTCGGGCTGCCGAGCAGACGGGGTGGACTCAGGGTGGGCAGTGTCCCTGACCCTTCCTGCTCCTCTCACATCTATATACACTGCCGGACACTCTGGAGCAGTGGTCCTGGTCTCTGGGAACCACAAGGAATGAGGCACAAGGGTGAACAGGATGAGAGGGCCAGGACTCTGACTCTTGCCATCTTGCCCTCACGTGCATTCCTGAGCCAGGAGAGAAGACCCCAGCTGTCCATTATGCCAGTGGCCTGGTGGGTTCCGGGTGACCCAGCCAATGTCCTCTGACTGGCTCCGTGGTGGGAAGCGGCCTCTGCCCCTCCCATCCTCCCCGGGTACCTGGTTCTGCAGCTGGGTGGGTGTGGTTTGCGGGTCACTGTCCTGGAGGGCCAGCCTCTGCCGTAGGGCTGCCAGCTCCTGCAGCCGGGCCTTCTCCTCCTGCAGCTGGGACATGGCCTCCACCATCTTATGCACCATGGGGACCGCACCTGGGGACCCCGACAGGCTCGAGAACCTCCCGCTGCCAAATAGCAGCCCACCTATGAGCAAAGTAGGGACCGGTCAGCAGGGCCACAGAGGATCCACCCTGGCTGAGGAGAGGGACCCGCCAAGGCCAGGCCGACCAGACCCTCAGGGCCATCGAGGGAGGGGACACAAGCAGAGGGGATGGGGCAGGGCTAGGGCTGGGGGGCAGCAGAGTGGGGGAGCCACAGAACTCCAGGGCCTGCCTTGGAGGAAGTCATTCAACAGGGCAGCTCCAGGGGGCGGAACTGTCAGGGTCAGAACTCAGGAAAGCAGCTTTCCCGGAATGCTCCCTTCAGAGCACGGGCTCTGGGTCTGGTGGGTGGTACCCTCTCCACGGCCAGCCTGCCAGTCACAGAGACTGAGACAGACGGGCCTTCGGCAGCAGCTGAGGAGTCGGGGTTACCTCCCCGGAAAGCACTATACTTGGGAGACAGGATTTCTTTAAACGTCAAACCCTGTCCAGGGTGGAGAAGAGAGGTGGGGGCTCCCCAGAATGCCCCCCTCCACCCTCCACAGGGCGTGGCCACCTACACATGGGGAGGGAGGGGGAGGAGGGTGTGCCAGGGGCAGACAGACCCGAATGCAGACAGACATGGCACATGGACAGGACCACAGACAGGCCCGTTTGCACTCGGGGTGAGCGCAGGGACCACCACACAGGCAGGGGGACGGGTTAGTGCCAGGGCGGGCCGACTCCACCCAAGTCCTGCCACAGCCTTCCACTGTCCTGCCACTGGGAGCAGGACAGAGACAGACAGACAGGCAGAAGGACAAAGACACAGAGTCAAAACCTGGGACCCAGGTAGGAAGCTCGTGGGAGCTTGCTTCGAGGGCACCGAGAACGGCCCTGGTCTCTGTGGGTGGGGAGCTGGCTAGGAGCTCTGGAGGGGGGAAAGAGGGGAGGACAGGGTCAAAGGGCAACCCCCCCCCCCCGGAGAAAGAAGGACGTGTCCAAGAACAAAGCATCTGGGAGGGAAGCGGGGGAGAAGCACCTGCTGGCCCCAAGCCTCCACTTCACCCCAGAGCCCTAGGGCTTCTGGGTGCCCCCAGCAGAGGTCCCAGAGCTGCAGCCCTGAGTCTGTGAAAGAAGCCGCCTGCACCCAGTCACACACCCCGCTGGCAGCTGCGACCCATGGGAGAAGCCACACGGCAGCCTGCGCCGGTGGGGCGGGGCGGGGCAGGGGGAAGGGCAGATCCTCTCGGCACCATCAGCAGGAAGGACAGGCAGTGAGGAGTCCCCACTCCCAGCCCCTCAGAATGGCTTTGACTCCAGACCCTCCAGAAAGCTGGAGCTGGGGCAGCCCTTGGTTGGCTAGTGGCCCTGCCCATGTGGCCTGTGTATGACCCAGGTGCATGTCACGCACAGCTGGCCAAGCTTCTGCGATGTTCTAGAGAGTGAGGTCAGACGGATGCTTCCAGGCCTGCCCACGGGGCTGCCCCCCATGGGCGGCATGTGACAGACATGGCCCTCAGCCCTCTGCAGACTGCCGGCGGGGGGCGGGGACAAGTGGGGGTGCCCTGGGCTCTGGGGAAGAGCTGCCTCTGCCACTGAAGAGACGTGTGGGAGAGGCCCCTCGGGGTCCACAAAACAAGGACAACAGTCCGTGCCCAGAGAGGCACCCCCGGGACAGGAGCCTGGATGCCGTGAGGGGTGAGCCCAGCAGACACAGAGCAGAGTCCTGCTCGTCCAGGATGTGGCTCATGTCACAGAAGGCTCAGCAACTCTCTCAGAGCCCATGGCCAGCGGGGTCCACCCCGACTCAACGAGCACACTGCCCGTGCGCCAGGGCAGTTCAAGGACTCCTGGAGAGTGCTCACTGGGGGAGAAAGGACCCCGAAAAAGCGAAGGGGCAGTGGGAGAGCAAGGGGCACTTGGGGATGAGCTATTGAACCGGCTCTTACACAGAGGAGGCTGCACACCTCTCAGCAGGTCCCTTTCAAAACAGAGCATGCCTTGGAGACCCTGCCTGGCCACTGTCCCTTGCGGGCCCCGCCCTGGCCCCCTGGACAGAAGTCAGTCCTCGCTCTTGACTAAAAGCAGCCTCTCTCCTCTCAGCCAATGAGGAGAGGCCACCTGCCTGGCTGGGCGAGGCCCCCCACCCCAAGGCCTGTCTGCCCAGGGCTTGGCACCTGCCACAGCACACCCGAGTGCCGGCCCTGCCAGACGGGCGACCCTGGCTCTGGCCCAGGCTCAGAGCGGGGATTAGATGCCTCCACCGAGAGGCAAGTGCAGACCACCAATCAGCCTCTGGTAACAGGAGGAGGGAACCAGAGAAAGGCTGACACTTTCTTTCCACACCCTCCTCGCCTCCCCACTGGGCTCCTCCAGGGTGCTCCTTCCCTCCCAGTGTCACTGGGCTCAGGCTTCCCTCTGGGGACTCCCACAAAGGGGGCCCTTAGCGTCTTCCAGAGCCCATTGGCCTTGCCAGAGAAGAGTGGAGCCGCCGGCTCCCCTTTCTTGGCCTCGGACTCCTCCCTGGGTCCCCGGTAGGCCCACAGACACGAGGGGAAGCGGTCAGGCCACTCTCTGAGGACGGTGGCATCTCTTCCCCATTGCCCTGCTTTGCACGGGCACAGGGGAAAAGACAAAAAGCGGGGAAATTCAACCCCGGCCTATGCTCGCCAAAGCCTCTTATCACCAAGCAGGGCCCCAGTGGCTCTGGAGGAGGGGCGGGCAGGCTGGGGTCTCTGAGTTCCGTGTCACAGCGCCCAGGATTTGGACGGGCTGCCTGCGGGGGAGGAGGACAGCGTGTGGGGACGGCTCAGCTGCCCCGGAGCCTCCCCTCCAGCGCCAGCTGCAGCGAGCGCCATCCCTGCTCAGTGGGCAGGTCTCCTTTACCTGTTTTCTCTACATTCATGGTGCCGCCGGCTTCCTGGGCCTCCCGGGCCCGTCTGGGGGCCGGCGCCGGCCTCTTCAGGGGCTTCTCGTCTTTCGTCCCCTGACTCTTGCTCTTGCACCCCTTGTCCTGCAGGGCCTGCTGCCGAGACACAACCAGAGTCCTCACGTGAAGGGCACTTCCATGGGGAGGGACCCCGGGGAGCCTGAGGATGCTGCACCAGCCCCTGGGGCCAGCAAGGCCCTGACCCCGCAGGCCACCCCTCACTGTGAGGGTCGGTGGGGACGAGGAGGTCCAGGGTCTGGAAGAAAATGGGCCCAGCTCCTACGGCAGGACAGCGGCGGTGCTTCCCTGGCCCCCTCGGCAGCTGGCCCTCTCCGCCAGCAAGAAAGGTGGTTGGGCACTCAGTAGCTTTCAGGAAACGCCCGCCTGGCCCGAGGGTGCATGAGCCACCAGCGCAGCAGCTCACTTGGCGCAGGCCCACAGCCGGCCAGGACAGTGGCCATCACAGGGCAACCATCCCCCCAGCAGTGAAGTCAACGCCCCCACCTCCCAACGGCACCAGCCTGCTGGGGAGGGGGCACGCAGGTCCACGCAAGCAGAGGAAGGTCATGGCCCACCGCGAGATGGCCCACTGTGGCCCAGGAGAAGCCGAGGCAGAGGAGGCCGGGCAGAGCAGACGGGCGGGCTGGTGGGGAGGGGAAGGGGAGAGGCAGACAGTTGTCCCCGCAGAGCACACGACCCCCAGCGCGCACAGACAGCCATGTCCGAGGCGGGACCCTAGCATCGGCACGATCCCGTTTGAGGTAAGCCAAAGAAAACACGCCTCGGAAAATCAGTCTGGGAACTCTACAGAGAGGGTTGCCCCCGGGAGGCCCGGCGAGAGGAGAAACGTGCAGCACAGGAACTCTTCTGAGAGTAAAAACATCAATGGAGAGAAGGAGCTCGGAAGAAAGGAAGGGAGGCTTTGCACTTCATTCTGAACCTCGCTGGCACTGGGTTTTTACCCTCACAAACATTTGCAGCTTCTGCTCTGTTCCCAACACAAGTCGTCCGGGAAGGGAGGCTGCAGGCGCGCCCTGCGAGTCTTGGTGGCCGCCATCGCTCCACAGAGACGCGGCTGCGGCTTTGAAGGCACTCCACACCTACCCTCAGGAAGGCCTGACTGGCTCCCCGCCTCCGGGAGCTGGGGGCCCGGGCAGGTCCCTTTCCTTCCCGGAAGCTTCGTTTTCCGCATTTTTAAAGTCAAAAAGATGCTGACCACCCGCCTCACAGAGCTGGTGTGAAAAGTGACAGCGGTGACACCCTAGGCCAACACTCAACGTGTCTGCGCCTGTGAAGAGCTCCATACAGGTAGCATTATGTAATTTCCGGAGTCATCAAATCTTTTATTTTTATCATCAAAAAGCCAGTGAAGGGTGCTGAAAAGACGTGAAAAGCGACATCACCAGGCCAGTTAGTTTGCCATCCCCGCCCTCTCTCAACCTCACCCGCTGCTTCAGGGGGGAGGGCGGAGCGCCCATCTCTCATAGTTAGGAAAACACTGCCAACCTCCCTTTGTCCCCACCCTCTGACCAACTGCCACTCCATCACGAGCGGGCTTGTCAGGGGTGGCGGCAACGGCCGGCAGCTGGAAGTTTCCATTTGCCGGCCAGAGCAAAGGTTACACTATTTCTGGCCTGCAGGCCAAGCCGCAGGAAGGGCAGCCGGTCCCCGGGGGGTTGGGAATTTCTACAATGCCTCCGTAGGGACCGTCTCGGGTTTAGCTGTTTGAGAGGCTGGCGGGGAGGGCCACCACGCCTACCGTCACCTCCCCACATCTGGGTCCCGACTTGGGCCCCACACCCCCGACCTCCAAGCCCCTACTAACACGACAGAGCTTCGAGGCGCCCAGAAAGACACAATTATGGAACGAGGGCTGCTGCCAGGAGCGCCTCCGGGCTCCGCAGCAGATCTGCTGACCCCGGGACTCGGCTGCAGCCGCAGCCCAGCACCCCGTAATCAAGACTCAAGAACAGAGCCGCCGCCCTGCTCCCAGCAGCCAGTTTCTGACCACCGCCCGACGAAACTACCAGTGGCTCAAGTCAGAGAGGAAGAAAAGGCTTCTCTGGTTTCTTTAACCGTTCTCGCACCAGACTGGCTTTTCTCTCAGAACTTACTGACAGCGGGACCATGCGGTTCAGTTTTCAGACGGACCACAGAAGAAGGACCGAGAAACACCTCGAAGCCCAAGACCGTCTCCAACCCAACGTAGCATCACACTCTGGGCCCACGTTCAGATCAAGACTTGGGGCCAGATGCCCCCCAGGACCAGGACTGCTGTCTGCACGAGGGAGGACGGGCTCAAAGGGCTTGTGCGTCTCCCACACCCCATTCCGCCCTCCGTGTGCACAGGGCCCTTCAAGGTGGGCCCCCTGGTGCATGACCTTTCTTGGCGAGGGGGGGTTGCCAGCACACCCAGATAACTCTGCTCCCTTGTTCTCCGCCCCTGCGT
The DNA here is from genome assembly GCA_004024845.1 of Tonatia bakeri. Taxonomy (NCBI): domain Eukaryota; kingdom Metazoa; phylum Chordata; class Mammalia; order Chiroptera; family Phyllostomidae; genus Tonatia; species Tonatia bakeri. Next base: position 156,899 of record PVIA01001431.1, read on the forward strand.
ACGCTCCCTTGACCATTCGCACTCCTACATCTGTGATCATTTAATTACTCTGCAGCACCTCCGTCAGACTTTCGGGTCTGGGTCTCTTCTCTGCTGCACGTCAGCACCCAGCACGGCACCTGCCACAGAGCATGTCAACCAAGGCGCACACTGACCAAGTGCAGAAGCCGTGCGCCCTAAATCACTCGACACTGTAGCTGCACGAATGTATAGGCTTGAAGGAGCTCACTGCAGTAGGAACTAATGCAGAGGGTCAGTTAGAAAACTCATGGTAAACCTCGAAGCGGAATATTACGCAGCAGTGGAAAAGAACGAGATGGCTATCTAAATACTGACCTGCCTGAAGAAAGCACCGAGATTTACTGTTGCAGGAAGGAGCGAGGCACAGACTGGTATGTGAGAATGAATAATTTAAAAACATATACATGTAAGTAAGTGGTTATATAGGAAAGATAAACACTGAACTCTGAATAATGGATTTCTCAGTCCTGGCTGGTGTAGCTCAGTGGATTGAGTGCCAGCCTGCAAATCAAAGGGTTGCTGGTTCGATTCCCAGTCAGGGTACACGCCTGGGTTGCAGGCCAGGTCCCCAGTAGGGGCGCGTGAGAGGCAACCACACATTGATGTCTCTTTCCTTTTCTTTCTCCCTCCCTTCTCCTCTGTCTAAAGATAAATAAATAAAATCTTCTTTTTAAAACAGTGAATAGTGGATTTCTCAATGATACAGGACTACGGGAGGCATTTAGTTTCTAGGTATCTGCCCTGTGCAAATTCTTTATAGCACATGTTATAAAGCTTGTCATATTCAGCAGTTCAGATGCCAGCTTGCTGGGTGACCAGTAGCAAGTTACTTAACCTCTCTGAACCTCCATGACTTCATCCACAAAACTTAGCTAAAACAGTTACCGTATCTTGAGACAGTCAGGAGGACTGGTGTGGGACATACAATACATGGTACAGAGCTGGACACAAAAAGTCGTGCTTAATAAATAGTAGCTATTTTTACTGTTCTCATTCTGTATTATTTCTACAGCTAAATATATATGTCAAGTTTGTCTTTTCAAAGACCCTTGGTGACAACTGCAAGAGAAAAGGCCCCGAGTTTTAGCGAAGCCCTCTGTTTAGCTTCAGGTGCCCGCTCTAAAGGAGCAAATGCAAGTACTGTCCTGTGGTCTCACACGTCTGAGCGGGAATCAGCTGCCGCCCTAGAACCTACCTGCCTTCCTCACAGCTTCGCAGAGAAGGCCCGCAATTCCCACCTTATCCCCCCAGCCAGGGTGTGGCTGAAAAGCTTCTGCCACCTCCTGAGATTTCCCCTGAGATAATCTTATAAAGCAAATTGCTCCATCTATGCGGGCACGAGAGGGCGGATGTGCGAGGAGTTTGGCAAAGAGGCACGAGGCAGGTCCCTGGCTCTCCCTCTGCCATTCCTTCCACCTCCAGGGACCCAGTTGCTGAAGCTCAGAGGAACCAGGCACACCTGCCTGGCTGGGGCTGGACCCGTCACGTGTTAGAATCCCCCAGTGCTTACCTGCACACTCAGGTAGAGCCGGCGGGGGCTCCCAGGGCCAGCACAGTCCACGCTGAGGGCTCGGCACTGAGCTAGGGCCGGACGAGCCGCACTTCGGGCACCAGATTCTTCATCACCGCCAGCTGGGGTGTCTCTTCCACGCCCTGTCCCAGGACAGGAAAGATAGGTGAGGCGCTCCGGCTGCTGGTCACGGGCCGCTGGGCAGGGCTGCGGCTGAGCTCGGCTTGCACAGGCTCCAGCCAACCCAGGGGCGGTGAGGAGGGACGCACATGCTCTCACACGCCTGCCCTGCACGGAGGGAAGCCTGGCACCAGGCAGGGGCTGAGCTCTCTTTGTACCAAAAGCCAAGGTTCTCTACAGGAGGGCACCAAGACCCTCTGGGGCTCCCCTCCCTCCACAGTGGCTCATGAGCGCCCTCTGCAGAGAGTAGCAGAGGAAACCTTGCCAAGCTAGCTGTGCTAATTAATCATCCGAGGTGCGCCCTAGGGCCACGGCTTTATTACCCCGGCTGCCTCTAGGTGGCAACTTCTCCCCTGTCTTCATTAAGGCCAACCCCATGCTGGGTGGCCTGCTCCGTGCGACCTCCAAAAGCACACTCGGGGCTGACTAGCTCAAGTGCCTCCCTTGTGCCTCCCTTGTGCCTCCAACATGTCTCCTGTCTCCCCAGATGGGGGAGAGGGCTGACTGTGGCATCCACACCCCTCCCCCCCACCTCAACCCCCACCACAGCCTGCAGGGCCGCTGGGGTGGGAGGGGGCTTGCTTTACACAGGGCAAACGGTCACCACCCTGGGCTGTGATGATATGTATCCTGAATGCCAGCCAGGGGCCAAGAACTTTCCAGGCCTTAACTACCCTCCTGGATCCTCAGTTTCCTCATCAATGAAATGGGATAAGGAACCAAACTCGCAGTCCTGTGGTAAGGACAAAATGCGGGACCCACACAAAGTGCTTGCACAGTGCCAGGTCCCCGGAAAGGTGGGGCCCCACGGTCAACCAAGGTGGCAGAGACCCCACCCAGTGGCAGGCACTAAGCATAGCTTCCCACACACCGGGTTTCACTTGACCTTGGTCTCAAAGTTTGAAAGTGGGTAAAAGCCTATGTAGGCACAGAATCCTCCTAACGCTCATCTGATAGACCTACGTGCACACACGCACGCACACAGGCGTGCACACGCACACAGACCAGCCTGGGAGGGACGGTCTACAATGTTTAGTGACGAGCTTACACTGGAGTCCTTTTACTGCGCTCCACAGAGTCTGTGCTTTTTACAAATCGAAGGCAAGACCCCCCACCAGCAAAAAGATGAAGACTCGCTTTGCGGCAACAGCCTGTTTGTTGCGGTGGTCTAGAACCGAGCCCACAGTATCTCCAAGGTGTGCTTATTTCTATTTTCTTTTTTTATACTTTGTTTGGGGGTTTTGTTTTTTAGTTTTTCAAGGGCACGTGTGTTTTGCTTCTTGTTGTTGTTGGGGTTTTGTTTGTTTTTTTTTTTTAACCAGAAAAGCAATACTTGTTCCAATTGCATTTGTAACCCTCAGGGTAGTCTTGTGGGGGTAGGGGCCAGCTTCAGCCCCTTCCAGACAACAGGGGTTACCTGACCTCAGAGCCCAAGCTTCCCCTGGAGGTCCCCAGGGTCATCCCAGCCTCACTGTCCCCCACAAAGAGACCTTGGAGGGTATTGCTCTGGCTGCCACTAACAGCACAAACATGCTGGGAGGGAGGGAACCAAAGAGGAGTTTGCTGTGTGCCCTTCCTGGGCCTCAGTTTCCTCTTCTTTACATGTGCAGTCCTGGACCCAAAGGCCAGGAAAGATTCTGCCAGCTCAGACAGGCTGGCGATCCAACCCTTTCCCTGCAGATCAACAACAGACAGCAAACACCGGAAGGCACCCTGCCTGAAGACACCTCTCTCCCCTGACACTTCCAGGAAGGCCTGCCCAAGCCAAACTTGGGAGAGAGGGTCAGGGCAGCTCCCCAGCCTGGGCAACCCAGACAATCCAGCCCCAACCCAGAATCAGAGCTGCTGCTCACTGCTGGATGTGGGAGGCACCAGGGGACATGACCCAGAAAGGAGAGCTGGTGTTGACAGTTCCCCCAGGGGGGCAGCAGGGGGCCCAAACTCTGGTACTCCTGCCCTACCCACCTGCTGTAGGAGACCCCTAGTAAAACCACCTGAATGGTGCCGAAAACCGAGAGCACAGCACCCAAACCCCGTCAGGCCCCCGCTCCGGAGCACCCTCAGTCCACTCCTCCCGCCATCCGCGGGCCAGCCCAGGCAGGATCAAGTGTCAGCGGCGCGCAGGGAGCCGGGCAGCCACCTCACCTACCTTGTTTACCAGCCGCGGGCAGGAACCGGAGGGAGACCCTGAGCGCTCCGCCGACCACCGGCGGAGCGCAGAGCTACCCCGACCTGGCCCCTGGCCGGGCCGGGACAGCGTGGCAGTTGGCAGCGCTTTCCCCCTGCTCTCGGGGCTGCGTTAAAGTGTAACTCGGGCGCCAGAGACTTCTCAGCTTAGGCAGCGCGGGGCAGCAGCTGCGGCGAGATTGACGCCCGGACTCCACGCCCGGCTCGGCTCGCCGGCGGCCGGACCCTGTAATTTACCTGACAGCTCTGACTGAGCCTAGGAACTGGCCAGAAACCTCGCTCTCATCTCTGGTATCTGGAGGAAGGAAGGGAAATAAAGAGGCATTTTAAAAATGCGGACTCACCAGTTCTCAGCCTCCCTGGGCCGGTGTGTGGGAAAGGGCGGGCAGCCGGGCTGGCTGGGGCGGGGCGAGCCATCCCCGGCTCTGGCTCCGGGGCCCAGCCCACTCTCCACAGGCCGCGCAGCGAGGGCGTGGCTCCCAGGTTCCAGGTCCGGCGAGACTGGACCATGGCCCGGGGCTCGGCAGCCTCCTCCGGGCCCCCGGCAGCCTGCAGAGACAGCAAGAGGAGAAGAGACTTAAGACCACTGGCCTGGCTGGAGCCGGACCTGGAGGATCGGCGCCAACTCCCACGTCCTCCAAGGACCCCAGGGCTCACAGGGAAAAACGGGGCAGGTCACCATTGGGGCAGGGAGTCTCAGAAGGGTGCAAGGAGCCCATTGGGTGTGTCTGCAGCACAATGAGGAGATCCCACTCTCGGCTCCTCCACTCCAAGCCTGGCAGCTTGAAGACTGGCCAGGTCACAGCCCCAGTCGGAGGAAGCATGAGTCAAAGGCATCTCTGCAAATCTAATCAGAAGGGACCCTGGCGGTTGCCAGTGACCACTTAGGGTTCTATTTCAAATTCTCTGCAAGTCAGCTCATTCATGTATTCAAACTACAACGCAGCAGGCAAGGAGTTGAGATACAAAGATTCATTCATTCTTCACTTAATTATTATTTATTGAGTGCCTGCTGTGTGCCAAGCACCTGCCAGGCGTCCTCTTTGATCAGGAGAAACACGGCCTCAAAGCTCCCTGCGGGGAGGGAGGTAAACACTTGACAAACCTCACAGTCACACCCGGCTGCGAGGAGGCCCCAGGGCTCTGGGAGAAGGGGGGGTGGGCGGGAGGGAGCACAGCCCAGACAGAAAGCCCCATAGATCCCCTATAAACCGAACAAATGAACAGAACAGACTTCCCGAGTTCACTGCACAAATTTTTATTGAGCACCTATTGTGTGCAAAGCAGCCTGGAGGGCATTTGAGGTGACCAAGCTAGAGTCCCAGACTTAGGGACTCTTGGCGTCAATAGTGACTCCACGCCATTTACCCAAAGAAGCCTAGTGAGCCCAGAGAGGCAACGTGGAGTTTGCTTTTGGTTTTAAAGTGGAGTTGGAAGCACCCAAGGACTTCTTACTGGTTCTACCTGGCTCAAAGACCCCTTTCCCCGCCTGCCACTGCACTGGCTGCTTTCTACCAGGCAGCAAAGGTATCCATCTGAACAGTGTACCTCTCTCCTGATCCTCTGCGGCTCGCTGCCCAGGGGGAAGCTCGCAGCCCCACAGCACCCAGCTCGGAGCTACAGCTACATCCACACCAAATATCCAGCGATGGCTTCTTGGCTGAACGCCCTGACATAAGCTAACACCAAGGCCCAGACGGAAGCTTGGCAGAGAGCAAGGCACAATACGGGGAGACTCGGGGTCACACAAACAAGAGGCAACCAGGGTGGGAAGAGTCCGCTCCAGGTGGGAGGACAGCCCGGAGAAGGGAGGTGGTGGGAGCGCCAGGCAGGTGCAGAGTGCTCGGCGGGGACCCATGAGTAGGAAGGAGAGGATGGTCACTTCCCAGCAAACCATGCCACAGAGAGGGCGAACTGGAAGGGAGCCCCTGGGGCCCCTCTAAGGGACCATGTCCATGGAGCAAAACAGAGGACAAACGAGGGGTGAGCAGGGGCTTCAGGAGCCACCACTTCCTTCTCTTCGGGGAAGCTGGGCTGGGGTGGGAAGGAGGCTGCATCGCGAGCCTGTGGTACTGAGGACCCCTTGGGACATGTTAGGTCACAGAGGAGAAGGAATGAGGGAAGCATCAAGAGAAAAAAGACATAAGAGTGCAGGGACAGGTGGCCCCAAGACACAGTGACTGATGTTCGCAGAGCTGAACCCTGGAAGAATGCCAGGCTCGTGACTAGGGACTCATGGTCTCTGCCTTCCTTGACTGAGGGAGACAGCTTGCAGGACGGGGCTCCCAGGTGCAGTCTCTCTGGGTGGGGGGCAGGACTGGGCCCCAGGATGACGTGGAGGCTAATCCAAGGATGCAGGCTGGCTCCACTGAGGAACTGGAGACCAGGGTGGGGGGAGTGGGCAGCCAGGCAGCCTCTTCTCCAGGCACGGAGCCAGGCACACAAGCGATCCTAATGTCCAGCTACCCGATGGGCAAGGAGGGAGAGAAACGGGCTCCGTCTGCATGCTGAACAGGGTGTGGAATGTCAACTCCCCGGTTGAGGGAAAAGACTTTTAAGGAGATCAGCTAAGTCTGAGGGGCAGAGACAGGAAGAGACAATGTTTCTGTGGCTTTGTGGAAGGGAAGTCAGGGAGGCAGCCAGGAAGATATCAGGAAGAAAGGGGAAGGGTGTGTGCAAGATCCTGAAGAGGAAAAAGCAGCTGAATTTAGCACAGAGTGTAAAGATCCAAAGTATAAGTCCAAGACCAGGGCTGCCCCCAACCTAGCCCTCATGGGGTGGCCGTGGGGGCATGGTGTCGGAGTGCCTGTGACCAAAAGCTGGTCCAGAACCTGGCTCTACCACTTACAGCATGTGTGACCTTGGAAAAATTACTTTGCCTCTCTGGGCCTCATCGCCTTCATCTGAGAATGGGCAGAATGCCACCACGTAGGGTCGGTACACCTATTGGACAATGCATACGTAAAGTGTTCAGAACAACAACGGCACAGGCAAAGAGCTCGAACGTTGTGTTTCTCAGGGATCTCCCTCCGGGAGTATACAGAGGGGCTGGCTTCAGGACAGGAGCACTGCCTCTCTGGGTTCAGGCCACGTCCAAAGAGCTGCAGCGCTCCCCTCCCCTCCAGACCAGGGACATGGCAATGACTGAGGGGCAGACTTGACCACTTCTGTTGGGGAGGGCTTAGTCTCCCTGGGAGAGCAGGCAGAAGGTCAGGGAGGCTGGACAGGAGCTAGGACCGCCCCCACACACAGTCACCCATCATGGGTTTTCCGGGACAACCCAGAGTTCAAAACCACTGCTCCCTCCGTGCCCATAAGAGCAGAACTCATCACCCTATGGCCCTGAAGTTCAGTTGGTGAAAACACAGGGCTCCATTCTGAGGTTGCATTCTTTGCAAATGACTCTCCCCAGCCAAGGAGATGGCTACTCTATCAAGGGCATGGGCAATAGACCTGGGCAGGCAGAGGTCCTCGCCTGGCCTGAAACCCATGAGTGAGCCAGGGAATGTGAGAGACCAGGGGTGGCCACCACCCACAACCTTGACAGGGAGGGTTGGGGGTTGGGGGCTGGGGGCGTGCTTGAGTGTTTAAACACAGCTTCCTCTTTAAAATCTTCCAAGACCAGGCCCTTCACTGCGCCAGAGTTCTTCTCGAACTCACAACTGGGGGTTGAAGGAGGTGGCTTCCGGCTTGCTCTCCCTGCTGGGAGCCCCCCAGGCTGCTGCTGTCAATCGCTCGATTCTCCAATTGCCCAGGCGCTCCTTCCTAACCTCGGGGCTGGCCCGCATTCCCGGCCCTGCGAGGGGGAAGCGAACTGCCCAGGGAACGTACATGGTGGGAGGGCCCGAAACCGCAGCCTTCCAGGGAGCCCTGGGGTGCGGGGGGACCTCTGCAAACGGAAGGGGCAGCGCTGATGGCCACGCGGTTCTCCAGTAGGGTACGGCATTCCCGAGCCAATGAAATTGAAATGAGGGTCCTGAGGCGGCTCTGATCCTAAGGGACATACCGCTCCATGCCCTGCTCTGGACCAGGTCCCCGGCTCTGGCAGGACCGCGCGGTGGGGTCGGGGGAGGCAGAGGACCGCACAGGGTTGGGTCTCCAGGGCCCGGTCCTCCCTGCGCTGCTCAGAGGGGCCGGGCAGGGGGATCCCGCAGGCAGGGTGGGCCCGGACGCCGCGCCCAGATCACCCGGCCGGGCGGACGCCCAGCACCCACCCTGCTCCCAGCCCACCCGAGCCCCCAACTCACCGGTCTGGCGGAGGCAGAATCCCGGCTTCGCCGCAGCACCGGGGGCTCGGCCGGGCTCCGCCAGCCGGCGGGAGGCAGGTCCACGCCGCCGCCTCTTCGGCCCGCCCCGCTCCACCCCTCCCGCACACTTTCCACAGGAAATGATTAACTCGGGCCGCGGCGCGTTCCCATGGCAACCGGCTCCAACCCAGTGGGGGGCGGCGGTGCGCGCGCGCTCCCGCACACTCACGGGAGCAGTCACGCGCGCGGCGACCCACGCCAGGACTACCCGTGCTCCGCCCCAACCATCCCCTGGGTGCCCTGGCGCCTTGCACCCCGCGCACGCTAGTGCACACGTGCGCGCTCACTCACCGGCGCACACGCATGCTCATGCGTCCCTGCACAGACTCACACACTGGTACACACCTCCCTCACACATACTCTAGTTGGTACGCTCGGACACATTCCCACACCAGTTCGTACATACATACTTTTGCACTTAACACTCTGATACACATCTTCGAACCCTAGTACAAAACTTTCACATGCACTAGTTAGTACTCACGTACGCTTACATGCCTCCTTGCTGCCTTTCACACTCGAACTCTAGAACACGTTTTTTGACATTCTAGGATATGCTTTTACACACATTCTTATACACTCTAGCCAGTACATGTATACACTGTCATATTCTCACAATTTACACATGCACCCACACACTTTCCCACAAACGCTTCACACGCCCCTTAGTACACACGTACACTTTCCACATGCTCTGTGACTCATTCTCTCACACTCTAGTACACGCATTCTTTTAACCCGAGAACACACTTCCACGTGTGCCCTCACACACTCATGCGCTTTCGCACATTGTCACACGTTTTCACACGCATGCTCTTACTAGCTCTAGTAGGAATACAGAGGCCAGGCTGCCTCCCCAGGCAGGGCACCCCAACAGCCGTCCCCTCCCCCCAGGCAGATTAGTATCTCCCAGAGGGAGAGCTGCTTGGGACTTTTTAAGGTAAGGTATTCCTTTCAGCCTCAGTGAAAACACGGTTGGAGGGCAGCAGCTCCCAGGGTAACCCCCAAAGGCCCTCTCGCAGATGCCTGGAGGAGCTGAGGAGAGACAGCTGACCCGGAGAAGCCACTCTGTTCTTTGTCTCCCAAACAGAGGCAGCATTTTACTCCCGAGTCAGCAGCAAGATTCCTCCTCCAGGGTGCGGAAGGAGGAGAAAGAAAGAGGCTCAGAAGCCAGCCCAGTGCAGGCTGATGGTGCCACAGATAATCCGAGGAGGGTGGGCACTCTGCCCCTTCCTGCTTGGCAGGGGATGGCCCAGGAGCAGCAAAGAGGGGACTGAAGGGGGTCCTGCAGCCACAAGAGGTTCTGTCTCCTGCTGCTGCCCAGGCACTGGGCGGGTGGTCAAGAATCTCAACCAGAGACAGAGCCAAGGTTCGGGGCCTCAGATTGTTCTGGCTGCCAGAGCGAGACATCTACGATCTCCCTGCTGGACGTGAGCTAGTGTATGTTTCATTTTCTAACCAAGATGCCCGAGCAAAAACCCAACAGAGGATAAATGTTCCTTCCCTCGAATGGCTCCCTGGAGAGTTAGAGGCTTGCAGATAACAGTCGCAGATAACCCACCCAATGGGAGAGAAAACCATAATTTGAGAGTTACCTTCTCTGAATCTCCCTGCCCGCCCTCCAGACAGCCGTGGTCAGGGGAACAGCAAGGTTGGATGAGGGTGAAAATTCTCCGGACTCCTTACCAAGTGTCTCCCTTTGTTAAAGTCCCTATTATCTGATTGGGGGGTGGGGGAGGTGTCTACCTTTCACGTCCTCGCATAAAACCGGATGCCTTGTCTTCCTCGCAGGCCGGTACACTGACAGTAACTGTGGGTTCCTTCCAACACAATCAAAGCCAGGTTTTTAAGTTAATAATAACACTGCTTGTTCTTTATCTCTGATTACAAAAGAAATAGATATTCATTGTAACCAGAATCCCACCCACTAGAGATAAATGCTGCCAACATTTTAGGACGGTCTTTTTGTTTTTGTTTTTTTTTTCTTCTGTGCACATAATAGCCACCATTTATTCAAAGCTAACACGGTGCCAGGCACTGCTCTAAGCTCTTCATAAACAAGAACCCGTTTAACCCTGAACATCCATGAGGTGGGTACTGTCGTATGCCCATTTTTAGAAGAGGAAACAGTTTCCAAAAGATCACTCACAAACTCAGTGTGCGACAGAGCTGAGATACACCCAGCTGGTGTGCACACAGACCTACATACGCACACGCATATCGAGCTGTCCTGTGGGTAGAGCTGCCAGCGTTTGCTCAGATCAAAACACCAGCGAAAGAAAAAGAGATTTCAGGCATTAGGAGGAAGCATTTTCAGAATTCTACCAAAACTCCGACTTGAAATATAAAAATGAATTGCTTTTTTTCTTTTTTTTTTAGGATTTTATTTATTGACTTTTAGAGAGAGGGAAAGGGAGGGAGAAAGAGAGGAAGAGAAACATCAATGTGTGAGGGATACACATGCCCCCCACTGGGGACCTGGCCTGCAACTCAGGCATGTGCCCTGACTGGGGGTCAAACCAGCGACCTTCAGGGTTCACAGACTGGCGCTGAGTACACTGAGCCACACCAGCCAGGGCAAAAATAAATTGCTTTCTGATGGAAAAATTTAGTTTAAGAATGCTCAGTGTCACCAGCAACTACATACCAATGACTTCAAGCTCATTTCTATGTCAGAAACGGTCACTGATGGTTTGGTGTGGAAACTGCCAACAGTTCTCTGGCTGCCGGGGAAGTGGAGGACTTGCCAGGTGGCTGAGAGCCCCAGAGTTCTGCTCCGAACGCAGGGAGCGGGCATTTGCTTGACCGGACTCTCACAGTAACTCAGAGCAAAGCATGAGCGAGGCTCCCACGATGCTCCAGAGTTAATGATTTAACGTGAAATTCAATCACCTCCAGGACTCTGCTATCTTGTTCTCCTCCCTGTAAGCCCTGTCACACCCTCCCTGCTCCTGCCTGCCTCGCTGCACCTTTATCCGACCTACTCCTGCTTGGCCTTCAAGTCCTTCAAGCATAGAGGTCACTTTCCTTGACCATCCTAGGCTCCAAAGTCACCTGACTCCTCACCTCCCCCACCGCCGCCCTCCCGCCCACACTGGACCATAATCAGCTCCCTGGCATGACCGCAGGGAAGGCCTGTGCCAGGACCCGAATCACGGAGTCAATAAACAGAACAGGTATAAACGAGAGGGGAAGGACAGGGCACATGAAACACCCCCAAACAGGCTTTCTTCCTGTGCAAATGCATGATAATTCCTATAGAGAGGAAGAGACGGATCCCTAAGCAGTTACTTCCATGCGGTAAGGAGCACCCTGCAGTTGTGAAAAGTCTGTGTCTTTGCATGAGTTTGAGTAAGAAACAGTTTCTTGAAGTCAGAGAACAACATTGTGGGCTTACAAGTCACACCGTGAGTAATCCTGAGCCAATTGGAAACCGTATCTTTCAGTAGCCCTGAAGGATTCCGGGTGGACAACACGGGAAGGGCTGGTGGGGCAGGGGCCGGTGGAAATGTCCACAGCGGGGACAGGCAGGGCTCTGCACCTCACTCTTGGAGCCTGAGTTTGATCATTCAGCCTCTGAGCTCCGTGGGTGGGCTGGCCTGCTGGCTCTCAGGAAGCCACACCCCTCTGTGGCCTTGAAGGGGCTGGGGGAATGAATATAAGCTCCCATCACTCTCTGCCGGTTCAGACCCAGCACCCACAGGCACTGGGTGCTCAATCGATATTCGAACAACGGGGACCTTTCTCCCCCTCCAGCTCCCTCTGCGCTCTCCAGGGCCCTGCCCAAGGGTGCCTAGTTTCTAAAAGCTGTGTCGACAGGAAAAAAGGTTCTCCCACTCCCAAAGGTCTCTGCAGAGAACAAGGCAACCCTCCTCCCGACGAAACCACCTTGCTTTCAGATCTCGAGACAGCGACTCCTTTCTGCGTTTGCCAGGGAGATTGCCAGTGAGGGGAACCTGAAACCTCTTACGACCTAGGAGAGAATTTGGCAAAGATAACCCTCTCCTGGCTCCAGGGCAGAAAGCAAACAAGGATTTTTTCCCCTTTTATCATTTCCTGTAGTCTAAAAAATGAGAGGAATGCAAACACCGAGGAGGTATGTACTTTTACTAGGTGGTAAAAAGATTTAGCAAGACAGGAGGCGGGGGTGGGTGGGGGGGTGGGCGAGGGGGGGGGGCTGGATAGCCCTGCCCCCACCCTCCCTCTTCAAAGACTGTCCAGAAGCCACGGCGGCTCCATCACCCAAATGCTCCTGGCTTCACTCCTGGCTCCTAAATCATCCTGTCTCCCAGTTCCAAGCCAAAGCATATATTATTAACTCCTTTCCACTTCCCCATTCATTTCTCCCCATCTGCTGCAAATTCTAGGTGTCTGGTTTTTTATTTTTCCCCCGCACAAATGTAGTAGAAACCAAGAGAGGAAAAAGCCCCCTATCCCACAACCCTTAAGTTACTATTGGCCCAGATTTTCTCTCTGGTACTTGACTTTGAACAGACCTTATTCTGTGTTAAGGAGACATAGGATAGAGTAATGGTTAAGACTGGGTTTGGGGGTCCAGAAGTCCTGGGTTTGGCCCCTGGCTCGGTCACTTTCCCCTCCCTTCCCTGTGCCAAAGTTTCCTGCTGTGACCATGAGATAGACCCAGTACCTGACCCCCTGGGTACTAGTAACTAAATAACAGCAAGCAGGGAAGACCGGTAGGGAGCCCAGAGCGGTCGGCATTCCACAGCCAGCAGGTAATTGTAGAGGGAGGCAGAGTTCACACAATTTTCTCCTCTTCCTTTCCTCACTTAAATCCACACACTACACATTTCCCAAGTGACTTTTTCCTTCTAAGGCCCACTCTCTCCTGAACTTCAAGCCCCAGACCAGGGACAAGGCCCAGGTCCCATTCCACGTCGGGGTGCCAGTGTCCAGACCCCCCCCCCCCAATGCAACACTCCATAAAAATGACTGGGAAAAATTCGCTTTAAACGGCCGCATAATACCCCGCTGAACAACATGGCCCTGACCGGCCTGGCCATCTGATGGGGTCAGATACGTGAGTAGCTCCCACTTTTTTGCTTTTATAAATACAACGGCTGTCGACACGGCCTCCCTTCCCCTCAGCCTATTCCTGCCCTGGGCAGGGAGGCCAGGATGAGCAGGGGGCTGTAAATTTCATAGACTCTTTCTGAATAACGAGTCTGGGCATTTTTTTTTTTTACACTTTCTAAACATGTCGCCAGATTGCCATCAGGACGTCTGTACCAAATTTCCACTTTACACTGTCGTTGGCGGCATTTTTGATGGGAACTACTTTTCGCGCTAATTTACAGTTTTTCTCTTGGATCTGGAGTTCTCGCCGGCTGGTTCCCCTGTGAGGCAGGAGGCATCTGAAAAGACGTCTGCGCCCCGGCTGTCAGCAGAGGGGTAGCGTCTGGCTCCTTCGCTGGGTTTCTGTCTGCTGGGCTGGGCGGGGCGGGGCTGAGCCCTGAGTCAGCGCACCCCCTCCCTGTCTGCTCTTTAACCCCGGGTCACCTGCCTTCCCAGGTGGGGTTGGGAACATCCCTCAGCCCCAGGAGATTCTGTTCAGGAGGCCATCGGCATCAAGAAGGTGATCCATGCTCTGGCCCCAGGCTGGCGCTGCCTCCTGGCTTCTTGCAGTGAAGAGATCCAGCATCTGTAGCCCACTCTGGGCTCCCAGCGGGGCAGGCTGGGCTCTGCAGAGGCAGCAGCCAGGTGAAGGGAGCCCTGAGCTCCTGAGGGACAGCAGCCTCGGCTCCTCACCACCCTGCCAGCCTCTTGGCACCACCAATCTCACTCAGCCAGGTTGTGTGGCAGCCCCGGGGCTTCCCCCCCCCCCCCCCCCCCCCCCCCCCCCCCCCCCCCCCCCCCCCGACTCCGGTCTCCCTCCTCTGCGGGTGGCCTTGTTTGCAAACAGCCACAGGAAGTTGTGATGCTGTTGATGAAGCAGACTCCCACAGCTCTGAGTTCTTAGTCATCACTGACAAGTCTCAACCTTCTGCCCGGCCTGCCGACATCACCGGCTCTCGGGTGACAGGGAAGAAGTGACTAGGAGCTCGGTCGTTTCAGCGGCTCCTTTCGTCATCTTGGTGGGGAGGGGGAGGACATCCTCCCATCCCAAACAGCTGGAATGTCTGGGGCCTGCCCGGAAGAGCAGGGTGGGACTTGAATTCGATTTAGCACGGTTCTGCCGAGGGACAGGTGTGTCCCAAACACTGGCCTAACCCTTTTACACACAGGATGGCCTTTGCTATCATTTAATCCTCAAAACCAGTGCAGTAGGTGCTATCGTTCCCATTGTAGGGATAGAGAAACTGAGGCTCTGTGTTATCAGAATGGCTGGGAGGAGGCCCACGAATGAGTTACTGTGGGAAGGCAGCTTGGAGTGCTGGGGAAAAGGCGGGTCCCTGGGAACAGGAGCTGTGTTCCCAAGTACTGCATGGCCTCGAGCCGGTTTCTTCCCCTCTCTGGGTCTCCTGTCCGGGTCTCCTGTCCCTCCCTGGGTAATGAGGAGGAGATGCTGGTGACCTTCCCGGCACTAATGCATGGTGCCAGGGAGGACTACAAGGCAAGGGTCCTTTCCGCTTAGCGCTGCCAGGGCCTCTGGCTTCACTCTTCGCAGTTGCTTCACAAAAGAATGCCAGCACGAGAAAGGAGTGGCGGGGGGCCGGGCATGTGGCCTGCCTGCCTCTTCAGCAGATGGCCCGGCCTTACTGGGGCAAAGGGAGCTGCATCTCGGAGACTCTGACCACCTTCTAAGAATCCCGGCCCCGGGGTCAAACCAACCCAGGTGCCTGCCAAGCTCCTGCTTGTCAATAATTTATTAGAATGTCACTCGGCTCCGAAGACTTTCAACCTGGCATCCTGCCTGTGCCCAGCAACTCGAAGCAGCTGGGCACCACTCCCCCGGGCAGGCTCAGCATCCGCACAGCCTTTGCAGTAGGATCCTCTGGAGGGAAGAGGCCCGAGGACCCCAGACACTCAGAGCAGCCGGAGAGTCATAGCCCAAAGACAGACCCGAATGCTCTCATGGCCTGAAACCCAAACCAGGCCTGGTGGACAGGCTGGCTCTGGGCTGGGGGCTACTGCCTTCCTCCTCCTGCCGAGGGGTGCATGTGCTGCTCTTGGCCCTGCTCTGTGGTCTGGACCCCAGGCTGGCCAGCTCCAGAGTCCAGGTCTTGAGCCGCTGCACCATACTGCTTCTCAAGGGTATGGTCAGTGGGGTCCTTGCCACCCTGGGTCAGTCCTCAGCATGCATGTGGGGCTCTTTGGCATCTGCCTGCAGCGGAACTCCCCGGCCTTCTCTCCTGTTGATTACCCCGAGGTGCCATTTTTCTGTTACTTGAGTTTACTGTGTGTCCACGCCTCCCGCCCTTGCTCATGCACTTACCTCCATGATGACAGCCCATTCACCAGGTGAGGCCCCATGGACATAGCACCCCTTCCTGACACTGCCCAGTCAGAGCTCCCCTGGGACCACCTACCTTTTCCTTAGCTCACTTTCCCTTAGTCCCCTCCCTCTTGAGAGGGGCATATCTGTCTCCTCCATGAGGCTTGAGCTTCCTGAATTCAGGCTCCATACTGTGTGACCTTGGATAAGACGCTTAACCTCTCTGAGCCTCAATGTCCTCATAAATGGCAGCCCTAACAATAATAGTTGTTGTTGTTGTTGTTGTTGTTGGTAATATTTATTAAGCACTTATGTGTCAGGCACTACAACTAAGTCCTTCATGTTATCTCAGGTGACAGATGGAGAAACTGTCACTGTCGTTAAGACTACCCTGTTATTATTGTTGTGATCCTTTCTTCTGCCACAAAGCCTGGCATGCAGCAGACGCTCAGATCATGTTTGTTAAATTCGACTGTGGGTGAAAATGGGAGGGGACTTGGACAGGAAAAGAGTTCCATTAAACAGAGCCTTGCATGTGCTCCAGAATGCTCAGGCCTAGCCCTGGCCTGGATGGGGTGACGCCACCTTCGGAGCTTGACTGAGGCCAACAGGCAGTTGGGGCAGGGGACCTGGGTGGTCTGCTCTCACCTTTCAACCCTGTCTTTACCTAATGAAATAGTCTCAGCCCAAACCAGCCCTGCAATGCTCAGAGCTCCACGCCGAACGGGCCTCCTGGTAAACCCTGCCGGAGCCTCTGAAGTCCTCAGTGGCTGACTAGGGGAAGATCTGTGCACATTTCTCATCAGAATAGCTTCAAGGTTGGTTTGGCCAGCTCGAGGCCACAGGTGTGGAATGCCCCCCGTCTCTGTGTTCTCATGCTTCAGCCTGGGGAACCATTCTAGGATGTGCTCAGCTGGGCCACCCTGCCCAGCAGACAGGCTTTTATAACCTTAACTTTATTCAAGAGTCCTGTCCCTTCCCCCAGGAGGCCTCCTCTGCCCTGGTATGAATCAGTGGACAGGAACAAGGAAGGATGCGGCGAACCCTCTCCCTGCTCCTCCTCGTCCATGTGCCTGGTGCTGTTGGGCATGGGGGCAGGAGGGTACCCTCCACTTCTGATACCTCCTCACGTCCCCAGAACATCCCCATTTCCAGGTGAGACAACCAGGGCCCTAAAAGATCACGTGGCCAGTCCAAGGAAAATGCCAGAACCAGCTATTCTGAGGCCACTTCTCTCCACTGCCACTCTTACCTGGAACCCACACCAGGCACTCCTAGCCCCAAACCCAGAAGCCGTGACAGGCCCCAGAGGAAGATGGGAAATGGAGTCAGACCCGTTTGAGAGTCTGGAGGAGTCCAGAGGCCTCTGTCTCCCTCTCTTCCTGCTGAGGGAGGCCTCGGAAGACCCGCCTCTGGGTCTCTGAACAGAAGTCGGGCAGCAAGCAAGGGCCCTGGCTGCCACAGGGTAGACTCCGGGCTCAGGACCGTCCAGAGAGCCGCAGCTGGCACTCCTCATCTACGTGTTGTGAAACCACCGCAGGCTGTGGAGTGACAGCCAGCTGCTCTGGGTGTCGGAGGAATGTGGTTGCCAGACAGGTTCATGAGGCATCTGTCGAGGTGGAAGCCAGAAACCAGGCCTGGGCTCTTGCCACTCCAGGCAGATCCCGGGAGGTTACAGACACTGGGAAGTCGTCACCCCTCCCCCAACAAGGGCTCATGGAGACCTACCGTCCAGGTCTCACCCCCTGCAGAGTCTTGGGAACCCTCCCCCACCCCCAAGGGCAGCTGCCTCGTCCAGACAAGGACTTGTGGAGACCGGGGCAGCCACGCCACCCTCACCCCCAGCAAGGTTTGAGGCAGGGGAGATTGCAGCGGCTGTCCCCCAACCACGTCTGTAGCCATAACAACCGACTGAGAAACCATTATTAAGGATAATTATAGTCATGTGTCAAATAACAATGTTTCGGCCACTGACGGACCACATATCCGACAGTGGTCCCATGAGGTTACCAGAGGGGACATGGTGGGGGAAGGACGGGGATCGTAAAGGGGGTCAAACCTATGGTGACAGAAGGAGATGAGGCTTTGAGTAGTGGGCACACGACACAGTGCACAGATGCCATTTTATAAAGAGGTACCCACCAAATTTACAGCATCTCATTAACTCCTGTCACCCTAGTAAACTTAATTTACAGAATTACAATGGAGCTGAGAAATTCCAAAGGCCCAGTGATGTCATAGCTGTTGTGACATCATAGCACAACTCATCACAGCACAGTCACTCGCCAGAGCAAGTTCTGGGGCTCCGTTCAGGGCACGTGCCCTGTGCGGGGCACCTTTTCTGTCTTCCACGCCTTATTTCCACTGTGCCCGAGCTGTGTATGGACCCACAGATACTGTTCTTCACAATTGCCAACAGTATTCGGCACAGTCACGTGCTGCACGGGCTCGTCACCCGGGAGCAGCAGGCTCTACCACACAGCCCAGGCGCACAGCGGGCCAGGCGCACTCTGTGATGTCCAAGCAACGGCCAAATCGCCCGATGACAGATTTCTCAAATCGCATCCCCGTCGTTCAGCGGCACGTGACTACAGAAGAATGACGACAGTAACACAGTGCTTGCTGCTCAGCACCACATGGAGCCCTTCTTCGGGGTGTGCTAGGGTCCTGTGGCCGCTGCGACCCATCACCACAGACCGGGCAGCTCAAACAACGTGAACGTGTTCCCTCACAGTTCTGGAGTCCGGAGCCTGAATTCGAGGGCAGGCTCCCTCCGACTATGGCCCTAGGGGAGAATCCTTCTCTGCCCCTCTGGCGTCTGGTGGCTGCTGGCTGTTCTCAGTGTTCCTCAGCTTGTAGATGGATCACTCTGATCTCTGTCCCCGTTTCCACTTCTCCATGGTCTGTGTCTCTGTCCCAATTCCCCGCTCCTTGTAAGGACGTTGGTCATGTTGGATTGGGGCTCATTCTAACCTAGTACGACTTTATCTTAACTTGATCCCACCTGTGAAATCACGATTCAACCTGGTATAGCCCATGTAATCCTCCCAACCACACTGACGCCACTCTTATCTCCACCTTACAGATGACAAAACTGAGGCTCAGAGAGGTTAAGTAACTTGCCTGAAGTCACACAGCTGGGAGTGGTGTGATTCTCGGATTCTACACACTCTCGGATTCTAGAAGCCTCCCTACATTGTCCCAGACATGATCCTCATTCCCATCCCCTTCACGGGGGCCTAGAGGCTCAACTTTTGCAAAGCTTCTCCCGGTCACTGTTGTATTTTCTTCTTGCCACCGCAACCTTGAAGCCCTGGTTTGTGCTTTACCAAAGAAACAGGCTGTTCATTAACTCAGCCAAGGTCACACAGCCGAGGGTGGCAGGGCTTTTGACCTCAGGTCAGGCACAATCCACTACACAGACCCCCAAGGGGGGGTCTAACGGGAACATTCCAATGCTTTGCCAAGACAGGGGTGGGGGCAGTTTACCCCCTAGGCGAGCAATGGCCTTGCTGTGTCTACTGAGAACGCCCACTCCAGCTCCACTGCCAAGCTCATGGAGGCTATTGTGAATCTGCCGCTTAAATTCCCTCCTCGGGTTTCAGGCCCTTGTCCCGGCTTCTCTGCCCGCAGCAGAGCCAGCTGTTGGGGCTGTCAGAAGCAGAGAAAAACCGGGTCAAGAATCCACGCGGCTCACAGCCGAGCCATACAACCTGGGCAGCAGCAAGGGACGCGGCGGGCACTGTTCCTCCATTGCTCTGGGCTGAGAAAGGGTGAGACCCAGGCAGTCCACTGCTGGCCCCGTGCCAGGCACAGCTGCAGACGCGGTCCAGCACGTTCTGGTGACCCTTGCAAGCAGCCCAGGGTATAGGTGCTATTGGTATGTTTACTTTTTCTAGAAAGGAAACTGAGGCTCAGGCAAGGCCAGGCTAGTGAGTGGCCATGCCAGGACTTGGTCTCAGGTGTGTCTGAGTCTAGAGTCCCCTAACTTGGTCTCCTCAGGAAGGGCACTCAGCGAGGGCTGGAGGCTGCAAGAGTGGCCACCGTGGTGGAAGGACCGTCGAGCATGCAAGGACAGGCTGGGCTGGGGCAGGATTTGAGAAAGAGAGGTCAGGACTGAGGACCAGGAGACAGAGGCCAGCCAGGGCACTGTGGAGCCATGCAGGGTGAGGGGGAGGGTGCAACTTGGTCCTGGAAGGAGGGTGGGACCCTTGGGGCCCTCCCATCTGATCCATGGCCAGAGAACCTGACATGTGAAGAAGACCATGTCACCTTCCAGCTTGAAAAGCTTCCGTGGCTTCCCACGGAGCTTCCCACCAAATCCGAACTCCTAACCGTGGTCCAGGTGGCCCTCCGGGCCTGGCCCCATGACCTCCCTCCACTCCGCTCAGCTCAGCTCCAGCCACACAAGCCTCCCTCGTGTTCCCCCAGACATGCTTTTGCCCTTGCTGTTCCCTCTGCCTGGAATGCCATTCCCCAAACTCTATGCATGCTGGCTCCTCGTCTTTTGAATGTCCTCTCCTCCTTGCAAAATGGGGACCATCATACCTCTTGTCCTTCAAAGAGTCACCGAAGAGAAGAACTCGCTAATGCAAAAAGCCTGGCACGCAATAGGCGCTCAGCACGTGACAACATTTATTAGGGGCTAGTCACGTGCCAGGCCCTGCCGCAGGGTCCTTCATCCCACGACAGGGCTGGCCCGTCGTCCTCTTCAAAATGGGAACGCCACACAACACTAATTGACTCAGAAGAAACGAACGGCTGTTTCGGATGAAAGGGGACTAAGGAGACGCGACAACTGAAGGCCACGCCTGAGCCGGCATTTCCTTTCGCCACAAAGGGCATTGCCGGGACAATTGGTACACCCCAGTGCGGGCTGTAGATTTGATCATAGCGCTGTCCCGGCGCTAACCTGCTGGTAGTGTTCACTGTGCCGTGGTTATAAAACAGAATTCTTGTTTTCAGAAAATGCATTCTGAAGTATTCAGGGTAAAGAAGCCCCATGCCTGTCACTTACTCTTCAGAGAGAGAGAGAGAAAGGGATAAAGCAAATGTAACCAAATGTTAAAAACTTGGGGGGATCTAGATGGGGGTTATCTGGGAATTCTTTGTATTGTTCTTGCAACTTTTCTGCAGAGTCTGTAACTCAAAGGGAAGCAAAGGAAGCAGGGCCCGTGCCCTTGGGGGGAGGCAGCAAGTCTGCCAGAGTACCACACTTCCAGGGTGATCGGCCACCCCGGCTGCCCAGGACTGCTCTGGGGTTAGCACTGGAAGTCCCACCTCCTGGGACATCCCACAGCCCTGTGTGACTCGGGAGGGTGAGTGGCCTGCATCCAGGCAAGCCTGGTGGGTGAACGCTGTGAGTGCAGGGGGAGCCTTCGTGGGTCGGCAAGCCTCCCTGTTTCAGGGGTCCCTGAAGGTTGAGTCTTCAGCCAGGGACAGGGCTGCCACGCATGGGCAGAATGCAGGCTGGACATCCCATCCCACCCAAGAGCTGGGCCAGTGACTTACTAACAAAATAAGGTGTTCACCTCAGAGAGCAAGATTTCAAAGTGGCCCAGCGGCCCTGTGCCTGGACCGCCACTGAAGCCCCTTGCCATCTCTTGACCAGTCCTCACTGGGCCTCAGGCAAATAGTTAACCTGCATCAAAAGCCTACTCAGCTGTCACTGGGTCATGCAACCAAAGTGTGAAGGAGGGATGGACACTTCATGGCTGAGGAATGTGGCCCACAGCTCAGCTCGCCCCTGCCCAGCCTGCCTGGCAGGTTGGCAGCTGCCAGAGGCTGGCCCATGGGCAACCCAGGCTGTTCTGCCACACAGATGACCTCCTGGGGACCTCCCTCCTGAAAGCAGAGGGGCAAAGTCACCTCCGTCGGCCCTCACGAGTCACTGCGCAGTCCCCTCCCTCCAGGCTCTCCCCAACAGAGGTCGAGTGTCTGGGCTACAGCACCCCGGCCCTGAAGGGCTCAGCGGAGGGTAAATAGGGTTTGCACTCGAGCTTCGAGCTCCATCCAGGGAAGCCCCAGATCCTGTGATTACGGAGAAAATATGAGCTTGCACACAGCAGACTATTAAACACCTGGGCGGTAGACGCCACTCCACTCGACTCCCTGGGCCACCGCAAGCCAGCTGTGAGTCAGGCCTTGACCTTGGCCACCTTCTTAATTTAGAGGCACGGCAGCTGCCCACCCAAATTAGCCGGTCATTGTTCGGCCTCAGCCCCTGTTCGCATGCCTCTCTCTGCTCCTGTTCTTTTGAAAGTCAAGTTGGCATGTTGCCCGGTGGGGTTGTTTTTTTTGTTTGTTTGTTTGACTGTTTTGAAGCCATATAAGTTCAGACAGTACAAACTTGGCTGAAGAGGAAACCTCCACTCGCCCCGACCTCTGTCCCCACATCTGCCTCCTCTGAGACCATCATTGAGACCTAGGGCTGGATGATTCCCAGAGAGACATCCCACGCGGAAGCCCACGCTGAGAAATGCCTCCCCCCAACCCCCCACATGTTAGTGCAGTTCCCATGCTGCTCCACACTTGGCTGTTCTTGGTTCCTCCCCTTGGAGAGCCCTCCACATCTCGCCTTTTGCACCCACAAATGGTGCTTCCAGGAATGTCTTCGTACCTGGAACTTTGCTCTCACTTCCAAGTAGCCGAAGGTATTCCTAGGCGCGGAATTGCGGCATTATTGTTTTTCAGTGTGGGGGAGGGCCCACATTAGGTTCTTCTTTAAGAATCTAATAAAATAAAAATCCTTTCTCCAGTAAAAACTGATGCAATTATTTTGCACACACTTCCTGGAGGGAGGCTCACAGGCTGCACATGAAGATGTTTTGGAATAGGGGAAAGAACACGTGTAAGGCTGCTGCGTCCGACCATCGCTTCCGCGGGTGTGCGCAGGTGAGTGCTTTGGTTCGGCCATCACCCAGGAAGCAACCCATTGGCTCAGCCGGCAGCCAGCGCAGCTCAGTTCAGATTCAAGAAGTCAGATTCTTTACCACGCTCCATCTGCCCGGGTACACACCTCTCATGGTCACTGTGCCCCTTGACGGCAGATCCCCAGAACATGGCCGTTGAGCCGGAGCGCCGGGCCAGGGCTGCTCCTCGCAGCGGCACCGAGGCGCTGGGGCCCTAGGCCTTCTGGGGACCCTGCCTGCAGCTGACGCCTGCAGCCAATGAAACCAGACCCTGCACCAGGAAGGCTCCTGAGCTCACACGCTCGGTTAGGTATTAATATTTTATGCTGCAGCCAGTAAGGACGCGGGGTAACAAAAGTCTCTGCAGGAAAGGCAGGCATGGAGAGCACAGACGGCGTCGTCTCTCCTGCAGCGGCCCCAGCAGACCAGAGAGATTCCACCAAAGAAAAGCTGAAGGGAAACATCTGTGAGCAGCCCGTGGCCGGTCAGTCAGAGAGGTGGTGTCGGGGGGCTCAGAGTCTGACTTTGGCACCTTTGGGAGGAAGCCAGGAGCGTCCCTTGGGCCCCAGCCACGGGACATGGTGTCCAGCTGACTCTAGGTCCGAGGGCATTGCCTACAGTGAAGACAAGGCAAGAGCTGCAGCCGGAGTGCCAAGGGCCCTGGCTGGCCATCTACCAGAAGACTCTCGCGGGGCCACTTCCACAAGCCCGAGCTGAGCAAAGAGCCACCCAGTGGAGAGGCTCGACACTGGCCATCTCTCCGCTTCCTTCCCCCTTCCCCTCAAAGTTCCTGGAGCTCAACCCTCTCGAGAGCTCACACTGCCCGTACGACACCTCACAGAGATTTCTGGGACTACAGCCGTTCTCTGAGGTTGAGGGAAGTCATCCATCGCGCCTTAGCAACCACGAGGCCACGGATGGTCACGAACTGCCCTCTGCTCCAGCGCTTTGCCACGGACGCTGTGGGCCCTCCCTTGGGCAGTTCCTGAAGGAGAGAGGGCGAGGAAGCAGCTCTGTGTCCCTCCTCCTCCTACTGTCTTCATCCTCAGGATGGTCCCCCCACCCCCACCACCATGTGCCTGTCACAGAGCAGGTGCCACCTCATGCCGCCTCTGCACTCGCCCCTTGCAGTAGGGAGTGTGGTCATGTCCCTTTCCCGGGCGAGGAAGCCAACTGGAAGCAACCCGCCCAGCGTCTCAGCGGTAGAGCCGGGATTCTGCCCGGGGCTGTGCTATCTCTAAAGGCCGGGCCCTCACCAGGCACTGCACGTGGCAGCCCACATGCAGATGTCTCGTGAGGAGAGGGAGCAAGTCGGGGAAAGGCCAAGGAGGCCATGTGGGCGGCAGTTTGTGGCAAAGTCTTATTATGTCTTTGCCAAGATTGGCCTGTAATTAATTGTCTCCCTGAGGGTGGCGCCCCAGAGGAGACGGCCTGGGGTAGGGCCCAGGGGCCCTGGACGGGGGTCTGAGCCTGGGTTCTTGTTCTCAGCTCTGCCCTGACAAATCGGGTCTCTTCTCGGCTGACACTCAATCCACTGAGCCACACTGGCTGGGGGCAGATTTTGCTTTTGAATAGAAGTGGCCTTCAAAAGCAAAGGTGCCCAGGGCCTAGAAAGTCAGTCACGCTGCCCTGAGTGAGCAGAACTTGACCCCAGACCTGTCCTCCCCCGAAGGTCACGGCTATCAGAAACACCTAGCCTCTCCCCCAGGACCAAAGAAACACCCAGGGCCATTCTGGGAGCTGAGCGCACACCTGTCCCTGGGAAGGCCACAGCCGCTCAGCCACGGACACTTGGCCTGCTGGCCACTGTCCCTCTCGGGAAAGCTTCCTGGGCTCAACTCCTGACCTTCTAAGAATCCAGTCAGAGCAGAGGAACCACATTTCCAGGGCCAAGTCCCTTGTGAGGAGAAAGTGAAGATGCTGTGAGGCCTCAGGTGGAGGCACCTGCCTGCCTGGGAGAAGCGGGAGAAGCATGAGCACAATTATTGATCATCGATCTTATCGATCCTCGGGGGAACATTCCAGCTTTTCTTCCTCCCCTGAAAGGAAGCCACAGGAGGCCTCCAGCAACCCACCCAGGGGATTCTGTCTTTGCAAGTCCAGGCATGGCCCAGGGCGACCGAGAGCCCTGGCTTTGGCATCACGCAGACCTGGGTTCGGGTCCTCACACTGCCATTTAGTTTGCTGTGCGACCTTGAGAACGTGACTCTGTCTTCCCCTCTGGCAAATGGGAATTGTAACACGCCCCCCCATAGGGTTATACCGAGAACTACCAAAAATAAAATGCTTTCTGTTTAGAAAAGCAGTTGCAACTAGTAAAAGCCAGAGGACTATTCTCTTATTTGGGAAGGGAAAAAAATCGATCCTGACATCACTAGGGCTGTGAGTAATTGTTATGCCATGTGCTTCCCCAAGACACTGATGGATTTGGAGAAGCCACCAAAGGTGCATTAACTGAGGTCAGCCTCCTTTTCCTCCATCCAAGTCTTTGAGGGGACAGGTTAGACAGGAGGCAGTGACCTTACTAATGGAAGGGGAGCGTTGCCTTTAATTAAGGTGTCACCAGAGTTGGAAATTCACACTGGAGTTTTGCAAGTGCAGGATGACACAACCTGCGGCAGAAACCCTGACATGACAGCAGAGGCCTCGGGGGTGAGCAGACCTGGGGTTCCTTCCAGGTGAGCAGCCGCTGTGGCTCAGCAGGTGAGCTGTCTACCCCCGGGCTGGGTGCTGTAATCAGAACCGCATCTGCTCACACCAGGGAGGCTGAACCCTGGGAACCAAACAGGGGAGTTTCTCGGGGGGTGGGGGTGTGGGGGGAGCAGCCTCCTTGGAGGACAGCCCCCGGCTCCTCTCCCAAAGCGATGTGTTTCAAACTGAGCCGCGCACATGCATCCCCGAGAATGTGGTTAAAACACAGCTGGAGATTCAGCAGTGCTTGGGATTCTGCATCTGTGACAAGAGCCCAGGTGACGCTGAGGCAGCTGGCGAGAAAAAGGACATCGTCATTCCTCTGGTCCCACGGACGCCTGGGGCTGCGCTTCACCGGGTTGGCCAAGGAACCCTGGCAGCTCACAGGCCAGGGCTCGGGTGTCAAGGACCCAGCAGCACTGCGATAAACTAGGTCCTTACGACTTCTCTTCTTGGGGGGTGGGAGATGGGGTGCCAAATGAATTAAGCGTGAACATTGGTGGCAGGATAATTTACTAACGGTTCATTTTTTCCCCAGCATGCTCACCGGCCCCACACCCTTTTCAGGAAGCCAGCAAGACCTTCCAGCACTGTCTCTTCGCAGAGATTTTAAAACCACTACTAACGGTCGAGGTCGAGGTCGTACACTGTCCTTCAGAAAACAGATAAAGTCCAGTCCTCTGCCATCACCCCTTCTCCTAACCCCGGCTGGCCTTAGAGCCCCCTTCTCATTCTTATGGAAAAGTACTTTAAAAGAGGGATTTTTGCCTAATCATCTTGTAGGGGCTCTTCTTTTCTTTTATAAAAATACAAGCGGGGGGGGGGGGGCCTCAGGATGGGGGAGGGGACAGTGACTCCCCCTTCCTGTGCAAGATGTGGTGGCCAGTACAGTGACAGACAAAGGGGAGCCCCTCAGCCTCCCCATCAACTCCACCAGGACCCCCTCCCCTAACTCTTGAACACAGCCAGCTTCACCAGAGCACTCTGGGGAGCTGGGTCCAAGCCCCATAGGGGACTCCCTACATTGGGCACAACCTGCATTGGGCACAGGCCCTGCACTGGGGAGCAGGGTTGAGCTCAGACAGAGACAGCCAGGCAGGGCAGGCCTCAGAGAGGACCTTCCAGACATATCCCTGCCCCCTCGTCCACCCAGAAGTGGCCCCCACGGACGATCCCCACTCCCACCCCAGGACCCAAAGCCCAGGACACCCATGGTGCCAGTATCAGAGGCTCTGACACAAATGCAGATACCTTACCCCTGCCTGGGCTTCTCCATTCTGGTGACAGCGGAGGGGGAAGGGCCCCAACATTACTGAGAAAGAACTTATGGCCAGCCCTCCTCTTCAAGGGAGCCTGGGCACAGAACTGAAGAGCCCACTAGCAATTCTTAAAGTGGTGTCACGCCCACGGCATATACTTCGTTTAATGACATTCAATATTTAGGAAAGCATTTACCTTTTCACTTTTAAAGTAATATGAGCACTGTGGCTTAGGAACACCCATCCAATAAATGGATAAAAAGTTGCTGAAGGCTGCCGTCTGTTAAAAACAGAAATCTTAGTGGAGCTCTCCTGGCTTCAGCTGGTCTGGCCCTAGCAAACACCAGTTTCTCCCTGAACAAACCGTGCTCTTCAGCACTGTTTAAACACACGCACGCACACAGCAAAGGTTACACACAGGGTACAGTTCACTCATTATTCAGCAAAATATGCACCTCGATCTTTTTAAAAAGTGTTAAAATTCTGAGATTTCTGTGAAATCGTAAGACCTTTAGATGCCATCTAGAATGAGTGGCTCTCTGTCTCCGCCCCCCCGCTCCCCACAGAGGCAGCAACAGAGCAGCAACATTGTCCGTCTGACTGTCTTCCCCAAGAACACAGGTTGAGGAAATAGTGGGAAATACGTGTCTGGGAGATAGTAAAAGCCGGAGCATAAAAAAGCAATCCAAAGCTTCCTTCTTCCCTTTTCCTCTTTGCCAAGGCTGCCTGGGTCCCTGCAGGGACTCGCCCTGTGAGTAAGGACGGAGGATGTCTCCCTCTGCGTCTAGCCACTCATTCACGGGAGAAATACTACCTCTCCCCTCAGGGCCCTTCCGCACTGGTATCTGAGGTGATGACAGATAATTCCATCATCGGGTTTTGTCAATAGAAAAAAAAAACGTCAGAAACAAACTCAGAGACAGACAACCGAATGGTGGTTGAAACAGGAAGCAGGTGCAGGGAGGGCAAAATGGGTTAGGGGGTCAAATACATAGTAACAGAATGCAGCTAGACTACCCTGGCTGGCGTAGCTCAGTGGATTGAGTGCGGGCTGCGAACCAAAGCATCGCAGGTTCAATTCCCAGTCAGGGCACATGCCTGGGTTGCAGGCCACAGCCCCCAGCAACCGCACATTGATGTTTCTTTCTCTCTCTCTTTCTCCCTCCCTTCCCTCTCTAAAAATAAAAAGAAAAGAAAAAGAAAGCAACTTTGGGCGGTGAGCACATCGTAGAACAGGGGCCCCCAAACACGCCTCCCTCCCCCCACCACGGAGCTCCGCCTCCCATCTCCCACCCCGCCCCACCCCCATCTTCTACAAACCCGTCCCTGGTGCCAAAACCGCTGCCGGAGAGTACACAGACATCACATCATCATGATGTACAATGAGAACTGTAATGGCATTAACCAATAGAACCTGAGTTTAAAACATTAGATACAGAAATAAAATACTTTTTAAAAAATAAAACAAATGTTAAAACATCAAAATCAAATCGCATCACTTCTCAACTGGGAGAAGAAACACGACCGCTGGTTCAACGCAGCCCATCCCGCTCTGAAAGACAAAGCTGAACGCATTCCAAAAAGCGGTGGGGACACGCGTAAGGGAAGTTCAAGCGCGCGTCTTCCCACGAGGACAATCTGACTGAACGGCTTTCCTTTGTGGGCTTCCTGAAGTGGCCGACGTGAATACAATAAGAGCAACCGTCTGTTGGGCGCTTCCTACGTGCCAGCGTTTACTACGGTGCTCCACCAAGTGTCCGAACAGCCCGATGGGATAGTACTGTCCTTCTCCATCTCAGTGTCATAGAGCAACAGAGGGAGTACCGGATTCAACCTTCTGTGGCTAATAAAACTCGGTTCCAACCGGTCACCTGTCTCTGGCCCTTGCTCCTTCCCAGGCCACTCTGGACTCCGGAGTGAAACCCAGCCCTGACCGGCATGCAGATGGCTCCTCTCGGGGGAACACGAAGGTTGCAGGCATTTTCTCGTGGGTGTTGACCGGACCCTGGGCAGGACTAAGAGTCTATTTCCTCTTGATAAAGAGCTAAACCTCCTGCTCAAGAAGCTGGGGACCTTATGCAGCCTGGAAAAGGGAATTCCTGGGAGAGTTTTCCTAGTCTCGGGCGAAAACTATCTCATTAAACTACCCCCACAAAAAGGCAAAAAAATACGCCACAAAAATGTGTGCTCTTGCTTTGAAAGCATTCTCCCAGCATCTGTCTCAGCCCCTTAAAGATGCACCACCTGCTCGGTTAGTCTTCAAACCAGTGGGTGTCGGGTGTGAGTGCCTGAGCATGAGTGTGCGTGTGTGTTGAAAGGGAGATGGAGTTGGGGAAGGCTGCAACTACTGAGGGGTTCAATTAGCTCCATGGGGCGGGGGGCGGGGGAGAGGAGGACTGATTACCACCCTGAAAACGCAGCAGCAAACAGGAGATCGGGTTGCCATAGCAACCATTTAATTGACATTTTCATTTTCCCAGCATTTATTCCAAGCAGGTGCCAGCAGGCAGTCCTCAGGAATGAGTGAGGGTGAGGGTGTGCCCATGTGCCCCTGTCACTGTTTGTAACTGGGGGCACTGGGACTGCCCCTGGGTAAGGCCCTTGGACCCGTGGTCTCGGACAGTCAGTGCCCAGAGAAACCTGGGTCTCCGAGCTTCCTCATCAGGCACAGCATCATCACCCTGTAGCGGAGCTGGACGATGCTGTTCTGAACTTCCTCGTTTAATGGACGCATGGTCAGCGATGAGGCAGATTCGAGCAGAGCGAGGAAGATAGGCCAGGAGAGCCCTGGGTGCCTAGCAACGGGCAAAACTGGGAAAACAAGGACCTCGCCCCCAGAGTAACCTTTCCTCCCCTGGCATATCGCTGGTCATGCCATTTGGATCCTCCCCTGGCCTTTCCCCCTCTGGCACGTTGCTTGTCATGGGGGTTAGACCCCCACTGAGGGGAGTGAACAAGGGGGCTGGAGAACAGCCCTTAAGCATGAAGTCCCTCGGACAGTGAGGTTCTGACCCACATCAGACACATCTAGGCCACAGTTGTGTTGCAGCTCCAGGCCCAGAAAAGCAGCAAAACCAGACAGGCAACACCTCGGCCAACATCAGGACCAGCTGCATTGGCTAATGGCCCCTGCCCTGGTGCTGACCAACCAGTGGAGACCACGACCCTGAAAGAACACACCTGGAAAGCTGATGAATGTTCTATTGAGATTCTCCTCTGAGAGCTCCCCTAAAATCACCACCCTTAAAAGCCCTTAAGATGGAGAACCCAGCACACTCTCCCTCCCGGGACGTACCTGTGCCTTTCCCTCCCCCTTCTCTTCCCCTAGGTGCGTCACCTTTACCTTCCTCCCTCCTAGGCTCCAAGGGCCCTCCTTTGCCCTGTAACTCATTTCCTGAGCCCATTTCTGCTGCCTCTGTGACTCCCCGAACAAATGTTCTCTTACAGTTTGAGTCTCGGCTCTGAAGTCTTTCCTAGTCAGAGCTCAGGTACCGAGGTTGCTGAACCAAGGTCTGGTGTGACTCCACCGGCCTAACGCCTGGTGCCATGTGCTGCCTGCCCTCCGATGGGATGCTGAGGCTCAGGTGCAGGATCATGTGGGGCCACCGACTCCTGGTGGCTGATGCACACTGGTTTGCTAAACCAGAGTCAAGTGGAAGGGGCTGGGGGACGAAACAAGGTGAGAAGGCAGCACAGCACAATTCAGCTCCACCCACAGAGCACGGTCATCTTTTCTCTTCCCCAGGAGCAGTCATGTTCTGCACTGACCACGCATCTCCAGCAAATCCACCGCCAGAGGACAGAGAACAGAGACCTGTGGGGGAGCATTCCCCTCAAGGTCAAGTGATTGCAGACAGAATGCAACGCAGGTTTCCCTGCAGGAGCAGCCGATGTTTTGACTACCATCCTCCTCCCAGCGGCCTCTGAGATTTGGCATCCGTGTGCCCTGGGCGTTGCCCAGCCATCCCAGAGGCAGCCCTGGCTGGGTCCTTGCAACCTCGATGCACATGGAATGCTAAACACACCCCAGAGTTCCTGACACGGCCACCTGGTTACAGCCCTGCCCGAGCTTGTCTGCAGCAATTTCAAAGGCAAGGCTTCATGTGAAAATCTATTACGGAGCATCCGTAGACAGACGGTGTGCAGAAAGCACAGCTCCGTGCAGGAAAATATGAGCAGTCAGCACAACGCCTTGGTGGGGGCAGGAAAGTCTTTAGTTGGAAAACATTGCTTTGATGACTTCTCCGGGCGGAGAGAATGGGCTGACATTGCGATGGGCGGCAGCTTCCATTTTTTAAAGAAAGCAAAATGCTTTCCAGAAGCCAATGGAGTTTAAACGGTACCATAGCTTTGCTTAGTTTATTTCCACACAGGTTTGGTGTTGCCATCTCTGCCCCTGGAACCGTGCCTGCGTCTTACCACAAATGTCATCACAGAAAGATTAGCGTCCGTGTGCATGAAAACCGAACAACAACACACGGGCGCGTGCAGACGCATGAAGCTCTGGGAGGCACGGCAGCCCAGTTGAAATGGCCCCTGGGAAATGTGGGGGAGGCAGGAACAGTCCCACGCAGAGGAAAAACTCAGCAGCCTCTTCCTGAAAGCTGAGAATGGTATTCTGGGAAATAACCCTTATTTGGGGTGTTATTCTGCCCCTATAATATTAAATATTATGTGTAATTGTTTCTGTAACTGAACGCCCCCCAAAATCCTACAAATTGGACACCTTCCCCATTGCCATTCTGTTCATTTTAAGTTCCATTGAAATTTATTTTGAAGCACTTCTTGTGACTTGAAAATATAGGCATTTTGGCTAATATTATTGTTTCATGCTTTGTACTTCAGTGTAATACAAGGATTAGATTTAGCCCTGGCTGGCGTGGCTCAGTGGATTGAGCACTGGCCTATAAACCAAAGGATCGCCAGTTCGATTCCCAGTCAGGACACTTGCTTAGGTTCCAGGCCAGGTCCCCAGTAGAGGGTGTGCGAGAGGCAACCACACACTGATCTTTCTCTCCTTCCCTTCCCCTCTCTAAAAATAAATAAATGAAATTTAAAAAAAAAAAAGGGGATCAGATTTATTCACCCAGACTTACTCAGATCTAGATTTTTTGGGGGGCTTTCTGGATCCCCCTGCTACTTGAGCAGGTTGTATTTGCCGCTTTGACTGTTTCTCTGCTATTTCAAGCGCTTCCCTTTTCATCCCCATCTTTTTCCATGGACGATGCCACTCTTACTTGTCTGATAGACTCCTTGCGTTGGCTCTGACTGGAGTGTCACCTCCCCGATCTGCTCCTCCCCAGCTCTCCCGGTCACAGTAGATGGTCACAGTCGCTCCAGTGAAGACCCTGGAGCCTGTCCCCCGCTCTTCACACCCATGCCCAGGCCATGAGCAAGTCCAGTGGGCCAAGGGGATGTCACACCAGACTGTCTCCCACCACCCTCACCCTAGAGGGCTTCGGAAGTCGCCGCTCTAGTCTCTCTGTGTCCCCAACACCCTCCCCCAGGAGGCCACCAGAGGGACCTTATAAAAGCATCACCTACCCAAGTCACTTTATTCGGTCTTGCATTCAACGAATATTGACACACTGACTCCACGCCAGCACTGTTCCAGCACTTTCTAGACCTTGCGTCCACATCAGGGTGAGGATAATCAACAACATAAGGAATGAAACACACGGTGGTGGAGGATAGGAACAGCTGTGCAGAAACACAACCCGGAGGAGGGGGCC
Source organism: Tonatia bakeri (assembly GCA_004024845.1). Lineage (NCBI taxonomy): Eukaryota > Metazoa > Chordata > Mammalia > Chiroptera > Phyllostomidae > Tonatia > Tonatia bakeri. Next base: position 189,093 of record PVIA01001431.1, read on the forward strand.
CTGGAGCACGGAGAGTGGCGGAATTCGCTCCAGTTCTATAAATGGGGTTGCCATGTTAGGTACAGTGGTGCGAGGAAGCCCCACGGAAGGGGGCGTCTGAGGCCTGAAGGCGGTGGGAGAGAAGTCCACCGGGTACCCCGGGAAAAGGGACAACCTCTGATGGCTCCTTCCCCAGTTACAATAAAACCTGAATTCCCTGCCATTGCCCAGGAGGTCCTGTGGCATCTGCACCCCTGACCCCTCCGTTCTGTGCCCTCGTGAGCCTCTCTTGGGTCTGCCTCCACACCAGGCTCTTTCCCCTTTCAGGGTGCCCTCTTTTTGGAGTACACCCTTCAAACACACGCCCTGTGACGGGACTTCAATCAGAAATGGAACCAGAGATTATGACATGGAGAATCTCATGCATGTGCCCTCAGGAGACTGGAATGTAGGAATTGAGAGACTGGTTTCCCGTAAATGCCCCCTTTACAGAAGACCCAGACTTCTCTCCTGACCGGTGAATGTCTGCTGAGAACTCCTCCCCACCCTCAAGCTGATGAACTTACTTACTGCTGGGCCTCTGGCTGGACTTCCTCGCTCCTTGCACTCCTTGCTCGTAAATACAGCCCACCCCAAACCCCTGGACAGATTCTCATGTTTCGGTAGATTGCTATAACGTGTTTTTCTGAATTGCAATTCCTCTGTTCTTCCTGAGTAAACTCACTTTCTGGTCATTCGAGTCTGCCTCAGTTTACTTCTTTATTCAGATTGACACCCCCATCCTCCATTCTCCTTTTCTCAAGGCTGGTTCCTGTCCACCCTCAGATATTAAAGATGTCACTTCGTCCAAGAACCCTTCCCTGACCACCACCAGCCTCCCATCCATCACCTGCCCTCTTTCTGTGCTTTATTCACATTGTGCCTCTTATCACCGTTTGAAATCCTCTTCTTTCCTGTCTGCCTGCCCGCCAGGAACGCAAGCTCCGAGGGAGAGAGTGGTGTTGCCCGCTCACAGCCTGGAACAGGGTCTGGGACAGAGCAAGCATTCAGTACATACTTATCCAGTGAAGAAATCAATCAATCAAGGAGAACCCGATAATGAACTTGTAAATAATTAATGCAGTCCAGGGCAACAAAGCGGGAATCACTCACAAACGAGTCCACCCCCATCTCAGGCTCTGCCGTCTCATCCAGAATAAGGACAGCGATGACACTAGCAACCAGAACCATTCAATAATATTTTGGTAGTCTCAGGGCACAATTCCATTCCACGAGGCAGCCCAACCGCACTCGTAACTTGGGCATCTATCGGAAGCGCTCGGCACTCATATCTCTTTCCATCCCTGTGACCATGCAGTAAGAGATGGGCCCCTATTCCCACTTCCACGGGACCAACACCTGAGACTTCGAGTGGTTGGTGACCGCTGGTGTGGGACACACTTATATTCCAATTGCTCTAAAGAAACTGCATGGGGCACTTACGGTGTGAAAGGAGCCGGTGCAAGAAAATTTTCAGAAAGAGATCATCTCGCAGGCAAAGTGGGATAGCTCTGGTGAAAGCATAGTTGATTAAGGCTGAACTGCTTGAAAGAGACCCCACCCTGGCATCGTCAGAATGTGAACGTGAACCGTCACGTAGGGAGCGCTCGCTGTCAGCACGGCCCTGGGCCACGCAGTGGACCTGCATGACCTCATTTCTATGTGCTGTCATCCCCAGTTTGCAAATGAGGAAACTGAGGCACGGAGCGATTCAGTCACTCGCTCAAGTTCCCGTGGCTGGGAAGCGACCGAGCTGAGTACCGAACTCAGCTCTGGCCACACAGAGACCCATCACAGGAAGAACCTGGCACTCTCAGGGTTAGAGCTGGTGAGATGGCAGGAGATAGGAGATGCTAGAAGACACTAGAAATGCCCAATCTGGCAAAACCTTCAGATGTGTTTGCAGGATGTGGAGGGGAACACCCACACCCCATCCTAGAGAAGGTTCTTTCCTTGACGTGAAGGCACAAGGAACCCTTGGCAAGGCCTGCCCCTTTGCTCCTTACCTGGGAGCCATGAGCCGCTGTCTCCGACACCAGGACGATTCCTCGGGAAGGGGCTTGGAATTGGGCAAGAACGGCTCCGAGGGAGGTGCCGGAGCCAAGCCAGTGCCATCCGGGGGCCTCCTCCTGGCCTGTGCTGGGGTGTCCTTGCCACTCTCCCCGCTGTCCCCTCCATGGGGCCCAGCTGTTGGAGCTGAGCCGCACCAGGGCAGGGATCATGAACATGGCAGCTGTGGCTCAGCTCGCCCTGTCAGGCTGTGGGAACAGAATCTTCCAGACGGGAGCCTGTAATCGCCTGTGGCCTGGAATTTTCTGCTTGGTTCACCAATTTTTAGCTGGACCAGCAGCAGCTTTGGTGTTGAACAAGGCGGGCATTCAGTCTTCAGTCCAGCAATTAAAAGGCTCTGAGGACAAGATCTCCTTTAGTTTGCAGGGGGTGACATGGGTCCCAAGCAAGGGTCTTAACACACAGTCCTCTGAGTTAGCCAGCCAGGTGCATTCTCTGCGGTCCCCATGGCCTTGAGAAGAATTCGAATTGTGATAGTGGGGGGCAGGGGGCAAAAATAAAGTTAATTAGGCTCCTGACACTCAAGTGGGAGCTTGAGATGCCCCACTCAATTTTCATCACCCCAAATCCTGCTCTGCCCCCAGCCTTCTCATCCCAGCTAATAGTGACCACACCTTCCTGGGACCTCAGTGGAAACCTCGCAGGCATCTGGGTCTCCAGCTCTCTTGCACGCCCCACATCCTACCAGTTACACCTCCTTCAAATATGGGTCAGAGTCTGGCCACTCTCACCTTGCCCACTGTGCCCGCCACCTCCACACAGACGCCGGTAACAGTCTCTGTCTGGCCACCCATCTCCAGCCCTGACTCACTGCTCAGCTCAGCAGCCAGAGCATCCCGTCACAATCAAAGCCAATGTCTGCCACTGTCTTGCAAAGAGCCTTCCATGGCCCCCATAATTACTCTGCATAAAAGTCCAGGTCTGACCGCACGCAGCCCGGGAGGCCTCTCGGCCTCAAACCTACCTCCCTTCTGCACTCTGCTCCTGAAATCCCCCTGGCTCCCCAGGGCCTTTGCATGTACTGCTTCCTCACCCCGGTTGCTCGTTCCCCAGATGCCCACATGGCTCCCTCCCCACCTCCCTTCACACCTGCTCACATGTCTTTTCCTTGAGGAAGCTCACTCACTGAAAATGACAATCCATTCCTCACCCTCTGCCTTCTGCCTCTGCCCCCCAGACCTCCTGACGTCCCCGCACCCTGCTCTGGTTTTTCCTTCTCGCTTCACAGCACTTAACACCTCCTGCTCCGACCTCTTTGTTGTGTCTGCTGTTCATTACCTGGTTCCCTGCACATGAAGCGGAGGCAGCAGACAAGGCGTAGCGTGCCTGTTTTGTGTGCCGGTGTGTCTCGGGCAGCCGTACAGATCCTGGCATGTGTCAAAGGGTCGGGAAAGATTCGTGAAATGCCGGGGAGGCCCAGTGAGGCATGGAATTTCTGTGGGGAAAAAGAGGAGGAAAGGAACAGGGGGAATGTTTCGGACTTTCCTGCTGCTAGGGAGATGAGATGCGGGAGAGGGGGAGGAGGGATGGAGACAAGCACCCCCCCAAAGCCACTTGTAAACTGACGCCCAGTCCCACCCCCAACAGGAGAGGAAGTCCTTGACCTCTAGGGACTGGTGGCTGGGTCCTCAGCTGCCCTCAGAGCACCTTGGGGCTCCTGGCTCCAGGATGGGAGAAGCAGCCAGAGCTAAAGGACCCGGTTTTTCCCTACCTGTGACCTCCCAGCGGCCTCCCACCTGGGTGTGGGCCTTCCAGGCACTCAGTTCCCTAAATAAAAACCTTGATCCCGAAATTTGAGTGCTAGAGAGTGATCCTAATAGAAGTGGGCTCACTGAAGCCGTGGGAATGCAGTGTCCCGCTGGGAAACCTCGCCACCCAGGCCGAGAGGACGGCCCTGCACGGCCCCAGCAGTGCGAGTTCCCTCTTCAACCGGTCAGGGCCGACTCCTCCGTGAACCCGGTCACAGATGGCCTGTCCTCTCCCTTCCCTCCCTCCCTCTGCATCTGGGTGTCAGTGGGCAAAGCGGATTAGAAAGGTCCCTCCTGGGGTTGGCTGAGAGCCGCAGCCCCATCCACACTCATTCCATTCCCACAGGTCCAATTTCCTTCCTCCAACACACACTCGGGTGTGGGTTTTGAGAAACTTCCTACTTAAATGAACTTCACGATCTGGGCTATGACCTGGGGTAACTTTTTCACGAGCAAGACAAAGAAATGCCCAATAAAAACGAGCTCGTCTCTCCTTGTGATTCCCAACAGTCTGTGTCGAACACACGGGGTCACCCGACTTTCTGTGACAAAGAAGCAGGCTGGGCAAGATCCGCCAGGAAGTCTGCAGGTGTTCTGGGCGTCGAAGAGAAGATTGAGGCTTCTCCTCCTTCATCTTACTGTTCCAGTTACACTGTTAGATGCCAGAACAGTCCTTTGCGAAGATACAGTATCAAAACACTCCAAAAAATTACTGCTGGGGCCTCTTTGTTGTTAATTAAAAAAATAATACAGAGCCCAAAGTTTTATCAAGCCATCATTTTCCATCTAATGCCTTGAAATTGTCACACGTTTTGGGGAGCCTGCTAAATCAAATCAAGGAGCTTGTTTTGTCCACACGGGAGTTCATCTGTTGTTAAGACGCCCCCGGAAGTCAGAGGGGTCCTGGCATCGATGTTATTGTGTCATTGTTTTCTCAGTATGAAGCTGGAAGTAACAAGGGGTGACTCACGGGCTGGGGAAGGACCACCCAGAGAGCTGACATCCGGGGCCTGCGTGAAGACGCTGCCGTAGGCACCTCAGTTTCGGGTCTGCTTGTGGACAACCGTCACAGCCCCGAGAAGGCCCTCCCCGTGTTTCTAACACAAACAGGTGCCACTGAGTCTGAAGACATTGGGCTCGAGATAGCTTCAGGCAGCCTTGCAGGAAAACAGCGAAGGTCTAGACAGACTTTTTCAAGGTCAAACAAATTCTGTTAGGAAAAAAATTCCAAAGGTGTTAGATTCCTTGGAGGCGGCAACCTGAAACATGTTTTGTTTTCAAGGGAGAAACTGTTCCGGTAAAATCAAGCTTTGGGAGGGAACTTCTATGGTGACTTAGAGTTTGTCTCTTTTTCCCCCCCTTGGAGAAAGAGTAATCCTAGAATCCTAAAAACAGCGCCCCTTTGATGTCATGATAAGAAAGCCACTTTTTGTGGGCGTTTTGACAAGCAGAAAACAATAGTACTGGTGCAGGGATTAGCAGAGGGATTAGCCACAAGCTTCGGAGGTTTATACCTGTAACCTGAAATCAGGCCCCTTGATTGGAGTGAAAACCCCATTAACCGGTCCAAGGTGACTACCATAGCGGCTTCTTGATAACTGGTGATCTCTGTCCGAAGAGTCAGTGGTCAGTGGTAAGTAAGTGCAGCCGTGAAACCCGGTTTTCACTCATCCGTTTATTCCCTACGGACCAGCTTCATTGAGATGAATTACCGCACAGATAATGACGACACAAATTTGGACCCACCAGGTCAATGGAGATAAACTTCCTGGAGCATCTGTCGTGAAGGCACGCCCTTTGTCATTACTGCTGGGCTAATTTTCGAGCACTCAGTCAAGGGCTCAGGGAGTGCACCGTGGCCCTTCTCCAAGGATCTGAATGTCGGTGTAGATTTGCCAGCTGCAGAGTTAGTACCCTTTGTTTTATGAAGGGAAGGGTGGAAACTCAGGGCTGCTGGGCCAGAAGACGTTGAGCCGAGAGGCTCAGGATGAGTGTGGAATGTCCATCACGGCACGATGCTACGCTTCACTGAGTTTCCCGTAGGTCACTCCTGTTTGCAGTGGGGAGTCTCTTTAAAGGGGGAAACTTTCTGAAGGGACAGATGAACTCTTTCCTCTTTCGCTTAATGGTGACAATGGCTGAGTGAAGCAGACTGACAGTACCTGGGCGTACCTGAGACACCTGACTCTTCGAAGAATGACTCATTCATTGTTCCCGGCACCAAGCAAGACAGTTTCAACCTAGAACCTCGTGCGTTTCAGTTGAGGGGAAGTTCCTGTGTTGTTCCTTTGGAATATTTTTTCTCCCCTCCATTTTCTCGGTTCTTTGCAGAGTTCTTCTGGGTCTGTTTTTGCAATTCTTGATTGGATGCTACCTTGCTTTTCTCTTCTATTTTTTAACCTCTCTCATTTTGTGCTAGCTCCTGAGAAATTTCCTCAGCTTGATCTTCCAACCCACCTATTGATTTTCCCCCCTCACATGGTATTTTAACTCCCCAGAGATTTTCTTTCTTTCTTTCTTTTTAACCATTCATTTATCAACAGCATGTCAACAGCAAGATTGCATTTCATCTCTCTGGGACTATTAATTACAGGGTTTGGTTTTGTCCTCTCTCTCTTTTGCTGCCTGGACGCTCTGCTTCCTCCCTCTTTTATCCTGTATGTTGTTTTTTAAATTTATTCAACTTATTTAAAGAAAAACAAAAATAATTCACTCACCTCTCCCACCCCACCCCACTTAGTGTAATGTCCTTGAGGTCCATCCGTGTTGCGGTCCAACCATGCACTGTGATTATATTTCATTTCCCTGATGATTAATGAAGCTGATCATTTTATCACATGGCTTTAAGCCAGTTTTCCTGTATGTTTTGTTTCGGTGTCTACATATTACTTAAGAGACTTCCTGTGAGATTACTCTGGACTTTCTGTCCCTATTTAAGGATGGGGCACAGTCATCGCCCTGCAGGGTGATGGAGTGGGGCCAAGACCTGCACTGGAAGGCTTCCTTTGTCGGTTTAATCAGGTCTTTTCTCTGGAGCTGGTCAATTATCCCAGAAATGAAGAGTGCCACCCATCTCCTGCTTCAGTTGGGGATAATCCTGGCTGCCAATATTCTGAGACCTCAGAGAGGGAAGGAGGCTGGAAGTCTCATTGCTCAGAGTCAGAGTTTCACGTAAACCCTGTGTTGAGGTCAGTGCCTTGTGGGCCCCCTTCTCCAAGTCCAGATTCCTTGACACCGTCTGTCTGCTGCTGCTCTTCTGTTATCCTCATTCTCACAGGCTTTCACTTCTTAAATGCTGGACAGTCATTCCGTATGGGTTCAGCAATGGATGAAAATAAACCCATGGGCTCCAGCCCCCGTGGGTAACTAGGAGTCGTACACATTCACATCTTACTTCCCGAGGTTTCAGGCAATGAACCCAACTGGGGGAGAGAAAAGAGAGCAATGTGGTGAGATTTCTACACTCGACCTGCAGTGGTGGAATATCAAGTTTAAGCAGACTGTGGAAAGTTATATATATATTCCCAGAGCAATTTAAACATTTTTTCAGAATATTACTTTGCATGAAACAGCTGGAAAATTTTCTGTATAGAACAAAAACTAGCAGAGAAGTAGAAATTTTCTTTGGATAGAAAAACTGTACAAAGAACTATAATAAAAGACCCAACAGATAAATCAAAATGATATAATCAAAATGTTCAAATAACCTAAAAGAGGGAAAGGAAGGGCAAAATAGAGAAAAGGGCAGGAGAGAAACAGAAAACAAATAATAAAATGATTGACCTAAATTTTAAAATATTAATAATTACATTAAGTGTAAGCAGTCTAAACACACCAACTAAAAGACAAAAATTATCAACCTGGAGTTTAAAAAAAGACCCAAATATATGCTACCTATAAGGAACTCACTTCGCCTATAATGGTATAATTATATTAAAAGCATAAAGGTGGAAAAATATGTACTGTACAAATGAAGGGCTGATGCGTAAATTAATACTAGACAAAATAAATTGCACATTGAGGAAATTACCAGGGATAAAGAGGGACTTTACATAATAATAAGAGGGCCGATTCACCATAGGGTATAACAATGCTAAATGCATATGCACCTGGCAATAGAGTGTAAAAATATATGCAGCAAAAACTGAGATACTTGTAACAAAAAAAAAGAAATGGACAAATCTCTATGATAGCTGGAGACTTCGACATGACTTTCTCAGGACCTGGCAGAGAAGCAGGCAGAAAATTATCAAAGATACAGAATTAAACATCGCCATCAGCTAACTGAATCTAATCGATATTTATGGAACACTTCACCCAATAAAGGCAGATACATATTTTTTAAAAAAATTTTTATCCTCACCCAAGGACGTTTTTGCTGTTGTTGCTTTTAGAGAGACAGGAAGGGAGAGAGAGGAACATCGAGGGGAGAGAGAAGCACCCATTGGCTGCCTTCTACGCGCACCCGATGAGGGATCCTGTGTGTCTGGACTGGGAGTCACATGCGCCCGCACCCAGACTGGGGATCGGACCCGCAACCTGGGCATGTGCCCGGACCAGGAATCAAACCTGCAACCGTTCCTCTGTGGGCCATCCAGGTCAGAGTTGTGAATACTTACTCTTTTCAAGTACGCATAGAACAGTCACCAAGATAGACCGTATGCTGGGCCATAAAACAAACTGTAACAAATTTTTAAAAACTTAAACCACACAAAATATGTTCTCTGACCATAAAGAAATTAAGCTAGAAATCAATTTTAAAAAAATGACCAAACGGTCCTATCACTACGATACGAAATTGAATTCATCGTCAAATCCTTTTGATAAAGAAAATCCCAGGCCCGGATGATTTCACGGATTAATTTTATCAAATATTTGGAGACGTTATAATACCAGTTCCTCGCAATCTCTTCCAATTAGTGGACGAGAGACACCTCCCAACTCACAGCGTGAGGCCGGTGCTACCGACAGCAGTGACTTCCACACGTTGGCGCCGGTGCCGCCCGTCACCGACCGCACACCACAGAACCCACCAGCGAAAGCTGTGTTGAGGCCTCACTTTAAAGGTAGTGACACAGGCCACTCTCCCCGCGTGCTGTGTGTCTCTCAAAGGATCTCCAGGAGGAAGGGCATATTCCCCTGGCAGTTGCCGACCTCCCCAGGAAACAGAGTTGCCTGAAGGTCAAGCATCACCATCCTTAAGACGCCAGCCCTCCCTCCTTGGTTCCGGGTCCCCTGACTTCAGCCTGGCCTTCTGAGACCCATCTCTCCGTTCTCACTTCCCAGCGTCTCCTAGAACCCTCCCAAACTTCCTCCCTCTCTCTTTTCACATTTCCTGATGCTTAGTAAGCAGAGCAATATGGCTTTGTCTAGTGCTCAGAGCCTCCTGGCATGACCCAAAGGCCCATCACTGAAGTCTCCCCAGGGTGAAGATCGCCTTGTCCCCTAGGTGAGCCTGCTTCTCCCCAGAATCCAGAGGCAACTGAAGCCAGTTGAAGGTTTTTGTTTCATGTTGTTTTTGCATTTTGTTTCATTTATTTCTATTTTTTTCCTTCCTGTCACCCTTCAATAGTAGAAAGGCACGCAATGTAAGTTTCCTGTACCACTCTCTGAAAAACAAAACGCACACCAGGACAGCCAGCATTGTCTGTCTCTGGGGTTCTGTTCCAGGTGTATAATTAAATGCCATCTACTTCCTATTGTTCACCAATTCACAAGCATGCCTCTTTTTAAAAAATACCCTCTCCTCCTTTAATGAGCTTAAATGAAAAGGCATAATTGAATGCTCAGAACAAATTTAATTCCATGTGTATCGAGGCAGACAAATACGGAGAAAATATTCTACAATGTATTCTTTGGTTTTACGACAAAAGAAAGTAAACAAAAAGACACTTTTACTTGGCACTCTGAGAGTCTTAAAATAACACAGAGGACCAACCACAACCACCTCTCTATTTCGGGAAAGTCTTAAACAGTGTCTATTCCGGGGAAGCCGGAGTTAGAGCTCCTTACAGCCAGCTGCCCACAGCTTCGCACTGTGGAGGGAGGCAGCAGCGACATAAAAGGCCCGACCCCAAAGAGGGAAGACAGCCCTACAGAAATGTCTGTGCTACAACCACTTATTTTCCGCTCACCGAAAAAAGATAGCTTACTAACTTATATTCTCTGCTTAGTTTTCTTCGTTTCCGCTTCCAAATTTAAGAACAGGCTACACTCCTGCCCCTCCCCCGCCACTCCCTCTCTTGCCACCTTCCCCCAAATCAGGTTAGAGCAGTTCCAGGAGCCCCAGAAAGACTTCAGTTGGGAGTAAAAATGGTACTAGTTAGAGATACTAATTATAGCTGCTCTCAGAAACCCCACCAGGGGGCTCCCCCATTCCTGCTGAGCTGCCACAAACCAGACCGGAGATGGTGTTGTCTGCATTGGCCTTAGAAACTTCCCTCCCCGGTTCTCCAGCCCCCACACCCACCCCTGAAGACAGTCACCATGGGGCCGGGGTGGGGGCAATTATACAGGAAACCAAAAGCTCTGAACTCTTGGTTTCATTCCAAAACACATTACTTGTAAAAAAAAAATTTTTTTAAGATTTTTTATTTATTTATCTTTAAAGAGGGAAGGGAGGGAGAAAGAGAGAGAAACATCAATGTGCGGTTGCTGGGGGCCGTGGCCTGCAACCCAGGCATGTGCCCTGACTGGGAATCAAACCTGCGATGCTTTGGTTTGCAGCCCGCGCTCAATCCACTGAGCTATGCCAATCAGGGCTTACTTGTAAAAATTTTGAAGATTAAAACAAGAGTGGCAGATGAACATCTCTCTTTTTTTTATTTTAGGGTGATTTTTACTAGATTATTGTCTATTGCTGCGCAAAAACATACTGCATAGCTTAGCTGCTGAAAACACAATAGACATATATTATCTCACAATTTCTGAAGGTCAGGAATCTGGGAGAAGCTTAGCTGGATGGTTCCAGCTCTGGGTCCTCACGAGTTTGCGAAGTGTCACCTGGGGCTGCAGGCACCTGAAGCCTTGACCGGGGCTGAGGTCGCCCTTCTAAAGAGACTCACTCACCTGGCTGTCAGCTGGAGGCCTCAGTTTCTCCTAAAAGCTGACTTCCCCCAGGTCCTTCCCGGACCTGCCTCAGCGGCGGGTGAATAAGCTGCGCTGGCCAGGCAGAGGGCTCTTAACCCTCTCAGGGAGATTATGTAAACGCAGAGCAAAGTTTAGAAAAATCAAACTGGGTATTCAAATTAAATGAACGCACTTTTTTTTTTCACTCATCAATGCTCTCAATCTTCTATTCCCTCTAGTTCCATCTCCATGAAACTTAGATCATTAGTTTGCTGGTCTCACAGATTGAATGGGTTGACCAGGGCAAACAATAGGCCTGGGTGTCCTCAAGGAAACACGGTAGGTGGGCCCGGCAGCTGGCACTTTCCTAGCAGACACTCACGACAGTGTTCCCCGAGGCACTGAGGGGCGGGAGGGCAGACGGGTGCTGCGTGACCAAAACAACCTTTTCCTACAGGCAGGATGTTTCCAAGCTCCAGGAGCAGGAGGACTGGTCTGTAATGCATGTGGAGCATCAAAGAGTGAGAATGAGCTTCCGGGTGCAAACCCAGGCAGGTGGGCTCACAGCAGCTATGCCTGGGAGTGCCTTCATTCCTTACATGGTGTCTCCTTGCTGTCCCTCAGGTCTCAGCTCTAGAGTCACCTTGCCAGAGAGGCCTCCCGTAACTTCTCCACGAAAACTGAGGACTGACTTAGTACATGCAGCAATACAGAAACGGGTGGAACGTGGGGAGGTGGGCTGGGGATCCCATGAATAGGGTTGGGGTGGGGGCGGTTCCTCTATTGGAAGATTTGATCTACTTCAACCTGGAATGCCATTAAATTACACTTCAAAAATAATTTCAAAGATGCTATCTATGTAATGTGTGCATTTAATTAAAGCTTAATTTGTTGAATGCTCGTAAGTAATTCGAGTGCTGGAATTGTAACAGCCCTCTAAGGAGGCTGGTTACAGTCCCAGCCACTGCTTTGCATGGAGACTCCTGGAATCCCCTCCCACCCCCCTGCACCACCCCCACCTGGCCCTGCTCTGGGACAGCAGCCCAAACCCTAGCCTTCCTTGTCCCCCAGCCCCCACACAGCCAGCAGGTCACTGTTTCAGAAAAGCCACCTGTCTGCACCATTCTCTGAGCTATCATACAACACTGCTTCTCCGGCTGTCTTCAGGATAAAGGGCAATTTCCTAAGGGTGACACCTCAGGCGATATCTTCACAGTCTATTCCCTCCTCCCAGATCGCCAGCCACTCCCCTGCCGGGCGTTCTCTGGGTGTCAGCCACAACCAGCTGCTCCCCAGCACGCCCTTCCCTTCTCTGCCCGGAAGGTCCTTCCTCCCATTTCTCAGCCTACAGACCCCAGGTGCCCTCCAGCCTCTGATGTGATCCCACCGAACTCTCCCCGTAAATGCCTCGTGCCGCTGCGTTCAGATTCCTCTCAGTGACTAGCTTGTCCTGTTGCAGCATCTTTGATTCAGGGTGTGATTTTTTTTCATTTCTATGTTCCCTAAGAGAATGTGAGTTCCTAAGGCCCTTGCTTCTTCTGTTCATTTCTTTTTTTAATTACCAGTGCCTAGCACTGTGCAAAGCAAACAGTGCATATTTAATAACGGCTTCTTGGATAAGTGGATGGATGGATAGGTGGATGGATGGATAGGTGGATGGATGGATGGATGGATGGATGGATGGATGGATGGATGGTACCCTGCAGCTGCCAGAGAGCTGCTTCCACAAAGCAAACCTGACTGCATCACTTCCAGCTGTATTCCTTCCTGGGCTCCTTCTCAGATGATGAGGTTAGACTCGGAGCTGTTAACAAGATGATGGGGCGGGGAGGTAGGGGAGGGGGAGGAGGGGAGTTCTCTGGAACTCTAACAAATTACTTAATTTCACTAAGTTTGTTTCCTCATTTGTAACACACACGTGCCGCTCAGATGAGCTTTGACGGGATCTTCCAGTTCCTAAATTCCAGCCCCTGGGCTCCAGAACACCTGTTTGCCGGAGCCTCTGGCAGCTATAACCCAAGTCTTAGCGCCATCTAGTGGCAAATAGGCACTGCAGCAGTGGGGAGCAGCGGCGAGTGGGGCTGCTGAAGGTGAGAAAGAGATCCCAAGCTTAAACATGTTAGGAGGCAACAGAAATTAGGTCATACGTGAAGTTAAACCAAGAAGCCTCACTTCAGAGACCTTGAGTCCTTTACCCTTGTGATAAAATAACTACTGAGCCCCAGATACCTGGAACACGAAAAGGCAGCAACCATTCTGTTTACTACGGTCTTTTCTGATCAATTTCCTGCTGTTACCCTGATTGAATCCCGGCACTGAACTCTAACAGTCCAATAAAACCACAAGTTTAGTACTTAATTCAGAATCCATGTGCCTTTTTCAAATTTTTTAGCCTTCATCAGAGTGTGGTAAAAAATGTTAAAAATCTGGGTACGGCCAATTAACATTATGGAAAACACTAAGGACTATTCTGAGAGAAGTGGCAACCAACACCACAAAACACTCGTGTCTAAGCCAATCCCGTGACAATTTACTGACCTAAACATTGTAGTACCCTGATACTTGGTCTCTGAGTTACCCTGAGACCACTGCCTGGCCAGGCAAACATTCCGAAGAGTGGGCACTAAATAGTCACTTAGTAAATAGGGCCTTTGAGTGGGGAAAGGAGGGACTTTGAGTGGAGAGTCAGCCCTGCACTGGCACCACCTCCAAAGGGAGATCCCTGCAGAGCTGACTCACATCAGCCAATCACGGCAGCTGGCATCCGCAGAGCACACGACCACGTAAACCTGTTCCTCTACGTCAGACCTCCTGGGGGCCTGATAGGACCCCTGTAACTATGTAATGACTGATGCCTTAGGTATGCAGCCACCGTCACTGCATGACCCCAGGAGCGCAGAGAGCGCAGCAATGGAACTGGAGGATTTCGTTGCCGTGACCACATCTTCCAAACCCCAAATAAGGCCACTGGCACAGACAAGAATTGCGCATAGAGACCAAGGGGAAACCAAGACGCCCAACACGCATCTCCTCCAGGTTATCTCTTTCTTGGGAAATGTATCATCTGGACATGTGTGAACACGGCAGAAACTGCAGCAGGAAAGACAGACCAGCCTTTCTGTGACTGGACGCAGCATCCAGTGGGCAGGTTTTGGAGATGGACTTGAAGGAAGCGGATGAGTCTCTGGGCACCAGTGGTTCAGTCATTAACCACATAAAAGAATGTAGCCATTTGTGAACGATGGGCTTATGAGGCAGGTCTGAGCCTGATTTTCATATTCTACCTGCCATTAAATAGTAATGAAAGCCTCAACCTGTAAGCTTTCTAGATGCACCCCTTTTGTCCCCAGTGCAGTGCCACAAAGCAGGATGTGCTCTCTCTGGGTCAGCTCTATTTTACCTGACAAACTCAAAAAGAGTTTCAAATGCACAGAGTTGAAAAACCAACTTTTTAAATTAAATGTATTGGGGTGGCATGGGCCAGTAAGATTACAGAGGGTTCAAGTGTACATTTCTATGGTACATGATCTGTATTTTGCATTGTGTGCCTACCACCCAAAGTCAAATCACCTTCTGCCACCATATGTGTGGCTCCCTTTTATTTATTTACAAACTTTAAATACATGATAATTTTAAATTCTAATAATGCTTATATAGGTAAGCAGAGAACGCAGGGAGAAAGTCCATTAGCCCAGTGCAGAGTCATCAGCTCCATAATAAAATCCGAACAAGGAACACCATTAATTAATTTCAACGCAATTAATTTCATGGTGATTTAAAATATATTAGGCTATCATGAAAAATTATCTTCTGAATCGGCCCCCATTGAAATGGAAATGTGTTCTTATTCTCCAGACTTACCCCCCGCCTTTTTTTTTTGTCCTGAAATTCCATTTGGAAATTCTGTGTCTCCACAGATGTCACCAGCATTCCCTCTGTTTTATTGATAAGTGTGTCCTGCTCAGAGGCTCTCATGAGTCATTCCTGCTGTAATGAATACTCAGCCAAGGAAGCCTGTCTTTTCAGCTTGCAGGGTGTAAGTGTTCCTTGATTAATGGACCTGTCAACTCGATGAGCTGATATCACACAACAAAGGCTCAGCTAAAAAAACGTCATCTCTTATCCCGGTTGTCCAAGCCCCTCTGTCATGCACGCTTCATGTGCCCACTCGATGCACCTAGCATTTCATTTTGGGTTAGGTTAACAATAAGAAGAGTTACGTTAAAGCACATCATTGAATTAGTTAATTCTGTAGGAATCATTTCTTTTGTTCAAATAATGTGCTTCATAGGTGGAATTTCCCCCCCCTGTGTTTTCACTCTGTCAGCCGAACTGCTTCCCAACCATTGAAATCAATGAGTAGATCAATATAAACAACATTAATTTTTTCCTAGGTTCTTCCTGGAGGTAGAAGCCTTGCAAGAGTAGAGTTGTTTGAGAGGGGGGAAAAATAAAATCCTTAAATGAAAATATTTTGCTTTAATGAGTCAAAGACATAGCATCAGTTCAAAGTTCAGGCTGTATGCTTAGAGAGTCAAATTTGTGTGTGTTTTTATGCTGTCAAATTCCACGCTTGTGGAAGGATCCAAACGCTCAGATTACAAATGCACAGAAGTATGAGCTACTCCAAGCTTCTAGATAGACAATATCCTTGAAAAATGACATGGCCATTTGGAGAGAGTAAATTTCAAAGGGATTATGAAGACTAGTGGTCCCTAAGCTATTGTAAGACAGTGGACTATCCCCCCCAAAAGTATTGCATAATGTAAGTAAAGGAAAACACCAAATGTTATGTAGGGGCCAAATAAAAGCAAAAACTACTTCTTTCAATGCCTGCGGGATATATGTGTGTGTGTGTGTGTGTGTGTGTGTGTGTGTGTGTGTGTGTGTTCTTTTCAGGACATATATATGTGTGTGTACATACACATATATATGTCCTGAAAAGAAATACAGATTAGATTTTAAGTACATACATGCATACTTTCCACAATTTAAACATCTAAAATTGTTATAAAATACTAAGAAAGGTGATGTAAGCCCAGCGTCCAATGGGAGGAAGGAGAGGGGCATTTCCAGGGCTGGCAGAGGCTGACTGAGTGGGGACATCTAGGTCACACGCCCACCAAGTGTGAGCAACAGTGAGACTAAAGGTCAGAAACCCAGTAAAGAACCAGTGACAAGGAGGATATCACTCACAAACAGTCTAGTGGCCTTGAGAGCCGAGGTTTTGTGCTAAGCAGAAGTCACAAACACTCAGCTGCATGCATTGTAAGAGAGCTGATTGAAGACACCGCACACACGCGGCTTCCTAACCCGTGGAACATGAAGAGATCTCAGCAGCGACCCAAGTTTACAATGAGACAGAACATTGAAAAGGAAGGCACGAAGTCTCAGTAGCTGACCCCTTCCTTACTTCGTTTTATTGTTTTAAAAGAGCAATTGTTTCTTCTGGGAGATACCCTGCGTACACCCCAAAGGAACTGCTAAGTAGGACAGCTCCGTGTCCCCCAGCGCACGTGGCTTGGAGGGCCCCCTGAGCAACCCCACGGCACCGTTCTCCACTTCGGCTCACTGTTCTCCGAGGCACCACTCACGAGGGGAAGAGTCACCCCCGATCTCAACAGACAGTTACAATCGGAATCACACAAAGTTTCTGACCTCCTGTTCTAGTCTTCAAAGCTTTCTTCTCCGTAGTCATCCTGTAACAGTGCCTCTCAGGAGTGGCTTTAAAAAGGATCTACCTGCATTCTCCATTCTACCCTTTCAAGTAAACTTAGATTCTGACAGAATGTGAAGGATTGTTTCTAGGGACCAACGTTTGTGGCTCATCCTCCTTCCCAGCAGCTTCTTTCCTGGTGGGTGCTAGTCGTTACAAATCCGCTGAAAATCATCCAATATACGGTATTATCCTCCACGGAATTGAGGTCGCTCTGATTTTAAAACTGTTTACTTACGTTAATGGCTGATATGTGGACATTTTCAGCATTACCAGAATTATTCTTTTGATCCTGTCTTGAAACACTTCTCCCCCTGCCTTTTTCTTAAGGAGCAGAGCACTTTGGGTTTCAGAAATCCGGAAATGTGACCCTGGCTGGTGTAGCTCAGTGGATTGAGCTCAGGCTGCAAACCAAAGAGTCACCAGTTCAATTCCCAGTCAGGGCACATGCCTGGGTTGCGGGCCCGGTCCCCAGTATGGGGCGAGGGAGAGGCAACCGCACATTGATATTTCTCTCCTTCTCTTCCCTTCTCTCTAAAAATGAATAAATAAGATCTTTAAAAAAAACCCTGGAAATGTGGAAGGTGGGTTTCACCAGCATCTGTATGCACATTTTCCTAGAGACTCACTATGGGAAACGCAAAGTCCCCGGATTTCTCAGGGTTCCAGGGAAAAGCGCCAGCCTCCTGCGACTCTGCAGGAGCTGTGATAATTAGATCTGTTGCCATTTGTCTAGTCAATCGCTCTCCTCCGAAAGGGTGACAGAGTAACTCTGATCTCAGGGAGAGGCCAAATGGCTGCTGCTGGTCCCTGGTCCCTAGGTGATGCCCCACAGTGCTGGCAGACTCCAGCACTATCTCCACCGGTGTTCACATCACAAGGGGTGAAGTCCCAGAACTTGGAGACCCTACTAGGTGGTGACAGTAGAGACACGGAGGATGTCTAGCTCTGAGAGAGAGATTATTTACCTGCCAAAGGGAGGAAGGCAAGTGTCAGGCCCATGAGGTTTCCAAGGAGAGTCCTTCAGGAATGGACTTCGTAAGCAGACAAACTATTTTCATTATCTGTCCTCTGTGGACCATTTGGCTGCATGCTAAGGCATTTGATCTTTGGTCCAGTGTAAGGCCTCCAGGATGTGCCAGTGGGTTGATGTATTTATTATTTACATTAAGGATATTAATAAGAAATCTGTCTCAGATCCAGAACACCTCGTGCACGCATTCAGGCTAAGTTAATAATGATGTACATTAACAACTAAACACCGACAAACAGACTGGGGCAGGTCCTTTCTTTCCTGCACCAATCATGACCGGCTCTGGCAAAAGAGGGAGTGAGGCCTCCAATCAAAAACCTTTCCAGGCTGGGAAGGGCTGGAATGCCTCAGGGCCAAGGGCAGCAAGGAGGCTCCCGCCCCAGCCGGGAGAGCTGCCGATAAGAATCAAGACACCCAGTTGAATGTGAATTTGGGATAAATAGCAAATAATTTTTAGCATAAATATACCCCAAGTGGTAAATAAGACATACTTATGCTTCAGAAGAAAACCCCCCTGTTCACTATTTATCTGAAATTGCAGCCTCCTGAATTTTTATTTGCTAAACCCGGCCCTCTGTTGTGGTGACCAGCAAAGACCCTTTGGAGACGACACCTTGTGGCTATTGAAATAATAAAATAAAAAGGGCACTCGGATCTCCCTTCCCATCATTTCTGAAGGATGTTGGAGGAGATTTCACTCAGGATACTGAATCCAGGAAATACTGACCGCCACAGTTTATATGTGTCATGGACTGATTGTTCCCCACACACACCCACCTCTCCAACTCTTGTGTTAAAGCCTAATGTAACTCCCACCGTGGCTGCATTTGGAGACGAGGCCTCCAAGGAACTAACTGAGGTTAAATGAGGTCATACGGGTAGGGCCCGGATCCAGTACAATTAGTGACCTTATAGGAAGACCAGACAGCCTGAGCACAGGGGGCCTCATGAGGACACAAGGCAGCCAGTGGCAGCCAAGAAGAGTCCTCACCAGAAACCAACCCTGTGATCTTGGACTTTCTAGTCTCCAGAACTGTGAAAAAATAAATTCCTGTTGTTTCCAGCACCCCCGGCCTGTAGTATTTTGTTATGGCAGCCCTAGCAGACAGACTAAAACAATATGGTTACAATCCAATTCTCAAGCATCCACTGAATCTTTTTACAACAGTTAAGCTGGGATTGTTTTATTCCTTCCAGCTAAAAGATGGAACTCCTGAAGCCTGGAAAGCAACTAGAACAGTGCTTGGAACATAGGGAGAATTTTTTTTTTTAATTTTTATCGAACAAATAAAAGTTACCCAGCTGAGGTCGCACTACAGGGCTATGGCAGAGGCAGGACAGTTGGCTTCAGGGGTCTTCTCTCTCTGCTGTTTCTGTCGCTGGCCAAGGTGCTGATTCCCCAAAGATTAAATCCCTTTGCCTGTCTGGGTTTGGATTTCCCCATCTCTAGTTTGGGTCTCACAATTCCCTTTCTGATCATCCCACAGAAGTGTGCCGGGGGAGGCAAGCTGAGTGGGAGAGTTCTCCGAAAACCAGAGACAATCACCCGTGTTCTTAGCACTTAATTGTAAAGGACAGCGAGCTGTGGAAGGCAGATCTGTAAAGGGTCATCAGTGAGGGGACTGTCCCAGGAGCTTGGCTGCCGTGTCCCTTTCTAGGACAGGGAGGAAGCTGGGGAGAGCCAGTGAGGAAGGAGGCTGGATGCCCAAGTTCTCCTTGTGAGTTTCCACAGGGAAGTATTTGAATGTGACCTTGGCCAAGACAGCCTCCTCCCTCCTCTGTTCCCTTCACCCAGGATCTCCTCCTGGTGTTCGAATGGAGAAGTGGCAAGTGCCCGTGCCAGACCAAGAGTCACACCCAGGCTGGGTGGCCTAGATCTTGACTTTAAATAACCAGGAAACTCCCAGAGTGCCTTCCTCTGCGTCCGTGCTGTCTCTACCGTGGTGAGCAGCAGAACTCTGGCCGACTTTAGCCGAAGGCAGGTTTTTTTCAAAATACACGAGGCAGCTCAGGGAATTAGGGGAAACACGAGACCAGGTCAGGAAGGACAGGGACACAGGGAGTAACGAGAGCCTGAGCGCCGGGAACAAACGGTCCGTGTGGTGAACGAGGATGCTGAGTCGTGACGCACCTGCCCCGCCTTTCCCCTTTCCTCTCATCCTGCAGCTCTGCGACCCGCAGGTTTGCAGCTGCAGGAAGCCGAGTCGTGGCGGAGAGTGGCTGAACTGATACAGGTATCTATTTGTCTTACCAAGATGAGTGGTTTGGGGGGTCAGCATGGCAGCTTGCGCATGTCACAGTCTGCGCCTCCAGTTCTTTGGCTGTTTCGTCACAAGAAGGTTGCGGCAGCTCCAAATTCATTCTCCTGCCAGTACTGCCAGCAGGGAAAAAGACGGGCAGCAGAGATAGGGAGGTTTCCTTTCTACTAAAGAGGCCTCCCCCCATTCATCCCTTTATAATTCACTGGTTGGAACTGGGGCCAGGGGCCACCCCCAGCCACGAGGAAGGCTGGGGCAGTGAGTGCGAGGCAGAGGGGACAGCAGAGCAGCAGTTGGCTTACCCTGGGGCCTCGTTTCCGGGGCTGGGCGTGTTGCTGCCCCAAGTCAAGGTTCCGCTGGTGAGGAAGACAGGGCAGGGCTCTCAACATTCAATACCCAGTGAAGACACTGGCTGAATGGGAGACCGACTGCGAGAGAACCAGTGGGCCTGGCTGGAGTCACAATGCATGACGGGAAGGTAAGGTGTCAGAAGGAAGAAGGATCCTTGCTGGGAGACCCGGCCCCACCTCCCCCTGCCCTTGGCCTTTGCAGACCACAGGTGGTATCCCAGGACAGGCTGTATAATTCACGGGGCCCGGTGGAAATAAAAATGCAGGACCCAGGGGTTCAAAAATTTATGAAAAATTTAAAGACGGTGAGAGCAGAGCATTAAACAAGCTTGGGGCCCTCCGGAGGACAGCACCAGTGCGACTGCCCTGGTCACACGGCCACGAAGCCTGCCTGGCCGGGCCCAGAGCAGAGCGACTGTCCCCAGAAGCATTGGTGAAGGTATTTTAGGATCCATTTTTGCATGAAATTGCATTAAAAGACATTCATGGATAGTGGGGAAAGCTGTGATTTATTTTGTTATAATGACCACATATCTAGGCCCTAGCCCTGGGTCTCAGAGAGCAAAGAAAGAGGTGGTCACCCCCTTTCTATGCATATAATCCAGGGCAGAGGCAGAATTCAGAGAAGACAAGTTCTCCGGGTGTTCCACTACACCCCAGCTATAGCAAAGGAAGGGGGTGGAAGTCGGCTTTCATCCTCATGCCCATTCAGGCTGGTCATGCCTGCCAGTCTATCACCTGCTCATCACGGGGGCCTGTGTGGTGCAGCACATTATCTCCACCATATAGATGCACTCACTGGGGCACAGAGAGGTCCATGGTCACCCACGGGACATGGGCAAGCTGGGCCTGGAAGCCTGGCAGTCTGAACCCAGAGCCCATGTTTGTCAGGCTCTGCACCGCTGAGCAAATCTAAGGGGGTTGGGGAAATTATGAACAATCGGCTTGGTGAGGCCAGATATAAAGGGGTGGGGGCTCTTAGAATCCTAGGGCCCAGGGAGCTTTGATAAGGGATTCCACAGGGATATCACTCAGCCACAGGAACACGGGGCGGGGGTGATAACCCCAAAACTGTCAAAGGGAGGCAAGCCTGGGAGCCCGAGTCAGGAAATACACATAGTTTTTCCCACAAAAGTGTCTGTCATACATGGTCAGTTTCTGAAATGAAGCCACGAGCCAGGAACGTTTGTCTAAATACTTTTAATTAAAATGCGTTGTAATAGGATGAAAGCCAGAGTGTAAAAGGCAGTCTTCACATTTGCTAAGAAAACATGAGAATATTCCAGGTTTAGCGGAATACATTTTGATAATGAAATTTGAAATAGCTTCTTGGTTTTAATTTTACTTAAGATGTTTATGTAGTTTAAAAAAATAGCTTGCTATTCATTTTTCTACCCAAGTGCAGGAACTGCCGAGACATTTTAAATCAGTAGAGATTCAACGCACGTACATAATGGCCCCCGTTCGGCTGCAGAATTACAGTCTCTCTGAGCAATACCATTCATACCTTGGCGATCAACCCATCCAATTCTATTTGGAGCCAAATGCCAGCCTCCAATTCAATTTATCTGATGTCCAAGTTCTGTGAAATTGTCAAGTTTAACGACATAGCTCAGCGCCATTAAGACACTGTTAATCTCATCTCCAAATCAATTTTCTCTCCAGGATAATCCTTGGGAACCTCCCAAACCCCAAGCTTTATATAATAAGCAGTATACATTCAAGGGTTGGTATCTAAAAGAATAAGTACATTTGTATAAAAAGTGTTCTTGTAAAATAGGATCTCACAGTGAGGGTGTGCCTGCCTTGGAAACACTTAGCCAGCAGCTGAAGGGCAACGCACCTGCTGTATTGATACATCTGGAATACTTGCTAAAGCTGAAAGCATTCTCTGTGCTGGGGCCCTAGAACACGTTGTGCAAATATAGGAATGATCTACGGGGATGGCAGAGAAAAAAAAAGGAGCCCAAACCTCCAGACTTCTGGTTAAAAACAGCGTTTCCCAGGGACGTGACGCCTGGGTGGGATGTGTCATTGCAGCGTCTGTGTCACGGAGCGGGAGTGGAGCTTGTGCAAATGCACGTCAACGGCAGACCATCAAATGCTGTTGCTGCCCGACAGCGGACTGGAGTGCAGCTGAGAGGACACAAGCACGCTCCGTAGGTACTGAAAGGGAGGACACTCCCAAAGAAACCGAGAGAAAAATAACAGTGGCTCTAATGTGTTACCATTGTGCTGGGGGGGCGGGGTGGAAAGGAAGGGAACAAGGATGAATTTACACAATCCCTTGTGAAAGCTTCAAGCACCTCTGAAAGGATGCGGGGAAACTCATAACAACAGTGGCGGCTTCCAGGAAGGAGACCAGGGAGGCTGGGCGCTGGGGGTAGAGAGAGAATGTTTTACTGGGTACCCTTTCACACCCGTGTAAATATGTGACTACCTATTAAAACAAACTAACAAAAGCTTTTTTAAAGGGCAAAACAATGTCGCTCCTCATTATATGCAATGGGATGACCACTCCGGTCCTGTAATGTGTCACCAACTAGGTGAATCTGTTCGTTACCCTGGCACCTGGAGGTGTAGACCCCCCCCAAAAAATGTTTAATTTTTTCACAGAGGAAATGAAAGTTCTGCTTTTAGATTGGCAGGAAAATATAGACCTTTGCAAGCCCTCAGAGGCCCCATTAACAGTTCCCTATGCTCAGTAATTTCATATAAAATGGGCACTACTGATGGGAAATCGGGCCCTTTGTGTTCGCAGTTGCCGGTGGGGACAATCGGCCCAATACTAGCTTGTGTTTTTCGGTCCCCACTCCCCCAAGACCCATTCGGTTTGCAAATCAAATCCTCTCAATAAATGCCCATTGTCCTCGCCCGTGGCTCGGCTGGCTGGAGTGTCCTCCCGTACACCAAAAGGTTGCGGGTTTGATTCCCAGGCAGGGCACATACCTAGGTTCAATCCCTGGTTGGGGTGCGTGCAGAAGGCAACCAGTCGATGTCTCTCTCTAACATCAATGTTTCTCTCTCTCTTTTCCTCTCCCTTTAAAATCAATAACCGTATCTTTGGGGGAGGATTTTAAAAAATTCATTGACTGAATCACTCCCCTCGCCCTTTTTTGAATCATGAAAATGGCATGTGGTGATCTGGAGAAACTTGGGGAATTTCAGGGGTATCAGTTGGGAGATTTCATCTTCTAGGATTCATCGAAGCTGCTACCATCGCCTCTAAGCAAGGGTGTCAAAAGCGAGGGGTACAGAAGTCCCTGCTGAGGAAAGGGGGTGACTGGCGGAGGGGGTGCTCAGAAACGCGCACAGCCCCTGGCCAGCGGGCCCATTTCTATTTTATCTGCTCTGAGATGATGGCATCCCAGGGGGCTGGATGTGGTCTGGGAAACAGACACGCTCGGTGCCCTAACCAGCATCGTGCTGCCGATGTGGCTGCCAGCAGAGACAGCATGCGACACAGGCTCAGAGGACCTCGGTTCCCAGTGCACCCAAAGGACAGTGCAACTGCCCGCCTTTCTGCTGGATACTTCCTGCCCTTGAAATGTGGGAGACAGATTCCTGAAGGGAAACCCCAAACGTTTGAAACCTCAAAGTCTCCAACGAAGCATCCCATGGTGTTAGAACCTTATCTACTCCCTGTCTATGAACTTTCAAACCAGAAAAAAATGGTTGTTCTTAAAAATAATAGTCAAGGGAAGTAGGATTCTCAAGTGAGGGTGGGAACTTAGGGACACTGAGAAATGGGTTGATTTCAAGACCAGCCCCGGGAGAGGCTGACGTCAGGGCAGGAAGGGCGGCTGGCAGCTAGCAGAGAGCCACTGAGGCCACCACGGGGGGCTGCTGGGCACGCCGGGGGAGGGGCAGGAGTGGTGGGCACTTCACTCCGCCCCCTTCTTCTCTTCCTCTGGGACCTCTACCGACAGGATCTGCTCGCCAGGGTCCGGGCCGGGGCTGATGGAGATCCGCACCGAATGCTCCTCGGGGCCAGCTGCCCCCTTTGTGGCATCCCCTGGGGAGGCAGGTGGCTGAGAGGCTGGGGCTGAGGGTTCGGGGGCCGTGGGTTCTGGGGGCGCAGGCTGGTCAGGGACGGTGGAGCCCGCCTCTCCTGCAGCGTCTTCCGAGCTCTTGGCCTGGAACCCCAAAAGAGCAACTGGTGAGGCAGAGAACATCCAAGGGCTCTTAGATACTCCCTTGCTCCCCTTGTCGGACCCCCTTGGAAGAGGCTGGTGGAGGCTAAGGATGGAGCGCTTGGCAGAGCCGCATCAGGGTTCCTAGTACAGACGATATATTATGGAGGACTCGTGTTCAGGGATTCCAAGTCCTGGATGGATTTAGTGGAAGGCCCCGGGGAGATATTTTAGGTCTCAGTTGCATTGTAAGACTGAGCCCCTCCCCCGAGCTATGAAAGCAAGAGAAGCCATGACCTTGAGGGAGCATCTCCTTGCCAAGCTGAGCTGGCCTCCCTGCCCACCCAGTTCTCAGGGCTGCCTGGTCCTGGTTGAGTGAGAAAAACCCTAAGAAAACAAGGAAAAGACTGATGAGGGCAGGAGCAGATGTGGCCTGACCCCCTTTCTGGAAGGTCTCAAAGGCTGAGCTGCCCAAGGGGCCACTGGCATGGGGCTGGGTTGAGCACCCCCCATTTGGGGACTTGGTAGGTCCCTCCAGCCTTCAGCCTGTGGGCCCCCCATGGATGCTGGCCATGGTCTGTGTATCAGTGGGGGACTGGTTGAACACCCATGCTTTAGCGGGTACCCTGGCCCCTCCTGCCCTGTCTGACCCCATCTCTGCACAGGACAGTGGGGACAGTGCAGCCTCCACAGGTGGTCCACAGGTATCCAAGACCCACTTGAAATGGTGGTGGTGAGTTCAAGTGAGGGCAGTCAGCGTGCTTGTGAGAAACAGAGACCCCAATGTCTGCTGGAGTCCTAAAGTGTTGAACAAAGGGGGATGGGGGACAGGATGCTCCTAGAACCCAAGGCATCTTGGGGGACTCACCATGCCCTATGTCCCAGTGTTTCTGAACCTTTGTCATACCTGCTCCACCCTCCTCTGTCCACTCTAAACTCTGACCATGCCCCAAGGCAGGATGGGTGGGTGTCCCGAGGCAGTGGGTATGCCCACTGTGGGACCGCCTGAGCATCCTGCTCTAAATGGAACCAGAAGAATCAGGGAAAGCTTGGTCAAGGGCTTCACCATGGTCAGACTGCTCTGATAAAAGGCAGCCCGGGCACCCGGCTTCCTCTCTAACACCCTACATGGCAACCACAAGGAATTGGGGTCTTGGGAGTCTTGAGGAGGTAGCCGCCCAGGTCACAGAGCTGGCGGTGACAGAGCTGGGACGTGGACCTCGCCTATGGATGGCTCCCTGCGAGCTTCCCACACTCTGCCATTCTGCCCTGGTTCCGGTTGCAGGGGAAGGGCCTTTTACCGGTGCCTTTGTGCGGACTGAATTCACGTCTCCAGGCCGCCCCATTGAAGAGCCAACATCAGGAGCCCCTTTCAGGTAAAGCCCGTCACTGTGCTGAGAACACTCTCGTCAATTCGGCCTCCCTGAAGACCCCAACGGCCAGCCTGACGCTGCCCCAGACAGTGTGTGAGCCAGACCGCCACGTCTGTCCTTGGTCTGCGGACATTGGTGATTGCGTCTGGAGAACTGGAACCCCAAGTGGCTTTGAGATCACTCCTCAGTCCCCCGCTGTCACATGGCTTCCAGTGGGGTCCCTGGACTCTGTCACTGGCCTGGATTGAACCTGAGTTCACTGGGCTCCTCTGAATCGTCTTATGGAGACTGCTGTCCCCTCCTGCCACTGAGCTCCTGCCTAACCCCACCCCCCCTTCCTGGCAGCCTCCCTGAAGGAGCGTAATGAGCAGCCATAATTAATGTGATCGTTCTAATTGGCACTCTTGGCATTAGTCACAGAAAAAAGTCCTAGAACTAATTTCAAAATTCCCTTTAGATTTATGGGGATGAGGCAGTCGGCACCATGCCTGTCACCTTTTCAAATCTTTTAAATTGTCACAGACACAAAATTAACTATGAGAACATCACTTTCATCTGGGGAGGGAGGGGCATTCCCTGCCCACACCAAGACTTCCCTTTCAGAACCCACCCCAACCCCTCCATATAGCCAGGGGCATGTGAGCCAGGCCCCTGCAGAGCACCCATTAAATGGCTTAGGAACTCACATGTGACCCAAGCCATCCAATGACAGTGAGCCTTGCTACTTTTGCTGGAATCACTGGGGGAGAGCTACTCTTTCTGTTGGGCTTGCTAAACCAGGAGGGTGTGATCCAGAGCTCATGGAGGGCCAGCCTGGGAAGGGAGCCATCCCCGGGGGAAGCAGAGATGTGAGGCCAGCACACTTCATCCCATTCTCATCATTGGAGCTCTGGGATCCAGCCTTGCCCGAACTTTTAAATTAACTGACCCAATACATTCCATTTTCTCAAGTGAATATGAGCTTGCACTGTCACTTGCACTTCTGTCACTTGCAACCAAGCAAGCCCTGCCAGACAGAAAGAAGGGAAAGAATTCCCTAAAATTAAATGTGTGGTCCACTCTCGGAGGTCCCCAGGCCTTCCTCCCCACACATAGTTGAAAGGAGTGGGTGGCTGGGTTCCCACCACATTACCTGTTCCAGCAGCTGCTGCTGTTTCATGGCCGCCTCCTGCGCAGCCAGTTCTTTGAGTCGAGCCCTGAGGTGGGCCAGCTTGCCGCCTTTTGCACCCCTGGCGCCCATCTTCCCCGCAGCGGCCAGGGCGGCGTTGAAGAGCTTGGGGGTGCCGGCCCGCGGCGGAAGGATCAGCACGCTCTTCTGCTTAGGCTTGGTGTTGTTTTTCAGCATGCGCCTGGAAGAAAGCAGCGTCCGCGGACATCAAGAGCCTGCTCTGCGACAGAAGAAGGGCGCGTCCGCGCTGTCTGGCCCTCTGAGTTGGGCTCGTGTGACAGTAGTTGTTCGGGGAGCCATTTTGGGGTGCATTTTCTGAGCCATGCCCAGCGCTAAGTGCATAGCATCTCACAGAATGGTCAGAACGACCCATGCGGGTCTTGCTGTCTGTACCTTCTAGATGGAGAAAGGGAGGCTCAGAGGGGTTGAGCAACTTTTCTGAGGTCACACAGGAAATAAGGAAGGGTACTTCAGTAAACGGGATCAGAAATAAGGTGAAAAAGGACCCCAAGCTTTTTGCTTCTCTCTCTTTCCTTCATTGTCACCTCACCATCAGCACCGTCACCACTGTCAGTAATTACTGAGTGTCTGTCTGTAGTGTCAGGCCCTGTGCTCAGTCCTTCGCAGGCACTCTTTGGTGGCCTCTGGGATCCCCCTGCCTGGCGTTCACGCCTCTGTGTGATCCCCTCCCCCGAGGGTGAGCGGGACATACAACTCACTTTCAATCAACGGAACACAGCAAGGGCACTCAAATACCACACTTGTGACTATGTCACCTAGCCTTGTGATTGCTGTCTTACACAGACAAGCAAAGCCTTGCTGACTTGGAGGAAGCAAGCGGCCACGTTGGGGGACGTGATGTGGCAAGAACCTGAGGGCAGCCACCGGCCAGCAACTGACTAGGAATGGAGGTCCCCAGTCCTACAACTGCAAGAAATGGATTTGGCCAATAACCACGTGACCCTGGAAGCAGATTCCTCCCCACTTGAACTTGAGATTTTTGTGATTTTATGCTACTACATCTATGGTAATGTTTTTATGCAGCAATAGATGACTGATAACACACTCTGTGTTTAAAGTCTTGCGGTAATCCTCAGGTAGGTCCTATTATCTTCCCTCATTTCAGATGAGGATATGGAAGCCCAGAGGGGCTGAGTAACTTTCCCAAGGCCACACAGCCAGGAAGCGGCAGAGCTGGGCTTCCAACCCACTCCTCTGACCCCAGTACCCCAGAACTCAATGATTACAAAGCAACCACATGGATATGCTGTTCTTGGATGTTGAAGGATTACTGTACCTGTGAGAGCTGGAGAAACCGAGGCCCAGAATGGTGGGAGTGACTTGCTAGGAAGTGGCAGAGACAGAGTAACAACCCAGACGAAACACCACCTATCAGCCGACTTCTAAATGAGGAGAAAATTCTCCACCTAACAGAGCCCTGGCCTTTTCTAAGGAGTTTTTCACACTACAAATTTATGATGCGTGGCTTGGCTCCAGAACAAATGAATTTTGCCTGCAATCTAGGGCCTAGACTACTAATTGGCAAATCCATTCATCAGAGTTCCAGCAAAGCTTGTTTGTTTAAAAATGAGGCCATCACTGGCTGCTCATCTAATCAGAAGCCATGGATTTAAATTGTGCGTACTGACACTAATTGCCCAAGACTTGCACTTGCTAGCTGGGGTTCTCCCAGGAGAACACAGACATTGTAACTCATCAGAGGTCTCTTACACGCCTGGCACTGTCACCTATGTCACTTGAGACCACAATGCCTAGCACAGCAGGCTGCAGGAAGGCTCGGCGTGATACCAAAATGACACAAGAGAACCATCTATAGGACCTTTGCTGCTGGCTGCTGGCTGGCGGCTGGCTCTGTTTTGAAACATCGAGCTGGCTTCTGGGACATTTCCAGATGGAGAAAATAAAGCCTCGTTTTCACACAACATGCATTTCACTATAATTAGGATCAAACATTCACCCCTGAAGGAAGGGGCACGCATGAGATATTTTTGCCCCGTTTCTTAGAGGAGCCAAGGCAAAGAGCTGAGTGCCTCCTTTGTTTGGGGCCTCAGGTCTCCCCCATAAAATGAGGAGCTCAGGCAGGACCCCACGTGCGGCTCTCACCCACTCAGACATCCCCAGGCCCTGGGGTTCTCGGGATGGCTCTCTTTGGGTGGGCAGAGCCCCTGCTTCTCTCCTCAAGCTCGTGGTCCAGAGAACCAGAATCAGACCCCCCTCCCTGCCCCACGCCAGCACACCGCAGGCAGGTCAGGAGTGACGCTTCAGCAGGATGCAGCTGGCTCGGCAAACCCTCCCCTGAGCCAGCCTGAGGCTGGGGGCAGCAGGCCTTCCTGCAGCACTCCTCTCACGGGAGGAGAGTGGGTGGGGGAAGAAGGGAGGGAGAGGGAGGGACCAGGGCCAGTTCTCAGCCATAAACAGTCCCTCCCCATGATTTGGGTCTATCGAGTCCCTGCAAACCCTGAATTAGCGACCACTGAACCGCTGCTGCTGGGGGAGGTCGGGATAAAGTCTCCGTGTGCCGCTCAACATAGCATTTCCATCCGCCGATCAATACGAAGCCTGTGTGTGTGTGTTTCTCTTTAAAGACATCTTATTTAACATACTGTCAACCCCTGAACAATGAACCCGGGGGCCAACAGCTCGATCACTGGGTCTGAAGGCACATCCCAGCCTTCTCACCCTTAGAAACACGAGACAGCATTTCAGCACCACACTCAGGGGCCCTTTTAAGTAGCAAAGTCACCAAAAATCTTTTTTACAAAAATGTAAAAAACGTGGCACATAACAGGCCACAGAAAAGACACCGGTTTCCAGTAGGAGCTGGAAGGAGAAGGCAGAGTGTCTGCTCGCTCAGCCTCAGCTCCAACACGCAGGCTGGGCCACTCGGACTTCCCACTGCTCTGCACCGTCTGCAAGGCCCTGGGATGACCTTGAGTATTGATCTGGGGTTGTAAGTAAAGTTCAGTGAGGAGGTGAACTGCAACCACAGGATCTGTGAATAGTAAGTGTGGACCTTGCTTCCCTGGCCCTCGGCAGAGGAGGGGGCAGTGGGCAATTTTGCAAGAGTTCGGGCCGAACAGCCTTTGCAAGGGCCCAGTGGCTTCTCTGAGGCAGCAGGGGAGATGGGCCCCAGGACGACTCCCTCCCCCAGGGGACCCCAGTGCCTCGTGTGTGTGGTCCTCTGATAGCAGCACTATGTCCCTACACCTGGGAGTGGCTGCCAAGGGAGCCCTGTGGAGACCTGAGTCACGAGTCACCGCTGTGTAAAACCGTGCATACTTCCTGTCTCCCTCAAAGTAAATGACAGAGTGACTTCAAGGCTTCACCCAGGGGCCGCACCCAGTCTCAGCCCCTCGGCTTCTTCCACCCAATATCCGCAGTGCTCGCGCGTTCTCACTGGTCTGCACACCCCCTGAGACTATGCCAACTCGGGGCCGTTGCACATGCTGTTCCCTCTGCCTGGCATGCTCTTCCCTGCAGCCAGCGCGCCAGCTCACTCCCTTACTCTGGGGCAGTCTCAGCTGAACTGCCACCTCCTCAGAATGGCTTTTCCTTACCAACTTACCTCCAACAGCTCTCTCCCTCACCTTGTGCCCTCACGGGGCTCTAGGTTCCCTCACAGTCCTTACTCCCAGTGGACACGTCACGTGGCCCTTTGTTTCCCCATTGCTGGTCTCCCGGACTGGAACGTGAGCTCCGTTTGGTCCCCGCCGTGTGCCCAGGGCCAAGCGCTACGTCCTCAGTAAATGTTTGTGCTGAATGAATAGACATTGGTGAGTCGGTTCCTTTTATCACGACCACTCTCTGGGCAGCATATTCATGGTGTTATTTCATTGAAAGAAGTGGAAATAAGAATATGTGTTGGAAAGCAAGGTGGAGCAGAAACCAGGGAGGTGAATTAAAAAGTCTTAATCCAATGGAAAAATTATAGAGGGGGTTGAACAGGTAAACGTTTTTATTGAGCTCTCCCAGAGGCCCAGCGCCCTGCTGGAGACATCCACGCACAGTATTTCATTTATGGTTACCCAAAGTTTACAGGGGAGAAAGCTGAGACCAGAAAGGTTAAGTAACTTTTCCGAGGTCACACAGCCAGTACCACACGTGGATGAGATTTAAGCCCTATCAGCCTCCCAAACCTGATATTGTGGGTTTTCTACCATACAATGAGGCCTCTGTCGCCCAATTGAAAACCTAATCTGAAGGGGTTGAAAGCAAAAATGCACTTTTCTAAGAAATCACCTACTCCCCAGCCATCCAAAATATGGACGTACAAGGTTTTTCACTGCAGCACGGTTTCTGTTACAAATAGCCTGAGTGCCCACTCGCAGGAACAGTCTGTGGCTCTCCACAGGAACGGGCACGCCACCTGCGGCCCGAGAGAGAAAGCTTCTCAGAAGGTGCAGTCACGTAAAAAACACACAAACGAGAATCTACGGCACGCTACCGGTTGTGCAAGACAGAAACGGAGGTCAGGAAATATCCACAGATCTGCCTGCTTTCGCAAAAGGAAACACAGGGAGGAAAAAGCAGAAACTAATGAGGCTGGGATCCTCTAGGGGGGTGGGAGGCAACAGGTGGGGGGCGGCCCTTCTCTGAGGATCCTTAGTGGACTGACTTTTGGTACCATGTTAATGTATCTCGTGTTCAAAGCCACACACACACAAATTCGGATCCCTAGAACAGAACACGCCAACCCTGCTGTATTTCAAGAGGACAAATGACACACCCAGGGGAGGAAAGGAGAATTAATCCAAGGCACACTGAAGACACGCGTGTGTCACACGTCCTCCCGCTACAGACAGAAAGAACTGCGCTGCACTCGGAAGCCTCTGTTTTTTCTGGTGACACCAGGTCATGACACCATTGTTACTTTCTGTGTCTTGATGTGGGGAGAGCAGAGAGTCCAATTCCTCGGGGTGGCAGAAGGGATTTACAAATATGGAAAAAGAGGAGGTTGGAACGAACTCTGGGGTGTTGGGTTGCAATGGTTAAATAGAGATAAATACAAGCGGAAAAAGCAGATGGTCGAACGAGTCAGACCCATTAAAGACAGGAAAAGGCCGAGGAACTCCGACCCCAGGTCGAAGGAGACAGAAGATGAAATATGGCAACATAATGCAGTGGGCCCTCCACGTGGCCCAGGAGCGGAAAAGAAGAAAAGAGAAGCTATGAAAGACACTGTTGGAACAACTAGCAACATTCACACCTGGATCAGGGAGGAGATACAGTACTGTCTCAGCATCGAATCTCCTGGTTTTGATGCAAGTGCTGCCGTTATGCAAGAGAAAGTCTCAGTCCTTCGGAAAGGCACACTACAGTATACGTGGATTTTTTAAAATAAAAAAGCGTACCTGGCCTTCTTCCGGAGTAACTTCTGGGACTCGGGATAATGCACCAAAATTTCATTGAGGTCCTTCTTGTCCAGAATGAAGAGGTTGGTGAACCCGTGGGCCACCACGTTGGCGGTGCGGCGGTTCCCGCCCCCGACAGCCAGCAGGCTGGGGGAGGAGAGAGCAGGGTGGTGAGGCCCTTCAGAGGCTGCGGTTCCGATCACACTGAATCTCCATTCCCAGCCCCGCGTGGGCACAAGGGCAGCCCACACAGGTGAGAGCGTGTGTCGCCTGCCTCCGTCCACAGGTGCGCCCACATCGGTTCCCTCACACTCACCATGGGCCCTGAAGGACGAAGTCCCACCCGTTGCCCCCCCACTGGCCACCCCCCTGCCCACCCCCCTTCACCCACTCCCCTCTGACCTTATTTCTCCAAACACAGAGCCAGCTTTCAGCGTGACCAGCACGGACTTCCCATCAGGGCCCCCCAGGACCTGCACCTGCCCCGCCTGGATGATGTACATCTCGCGGCCTATCTCCCCCTGAAATAGAGAAGGGGGAGTCCCTCTGTCATCACCAAAGTGACCACAGAAGCAGCAGGACTGGGCCCGGAGGCTGGCGGCACAGGGAGGAGGAACCTGCCCTGGGGTCCCACCCTGCTGCCAACTTCATGTGGTGGGGGGGACCTTGGCCTCTCCATCTGTGGACTGGGGTGGGGGGCAGGGGGGTAGGGGGGTTGGGGGGAGGGATCACAGCAGGAGTTCGTGCAGCAGTGGAAAGCAGAGTGCTAGATGTGCTGGGGCAAGGGTACTGATCCTCTGCAAATTCCTACGACACAGCCCAGAAGTGCGGGCCGTCCGCAGTGGCTCAGACAGTAAACTGATGCCTGTGCCCAGTGCACACCGCACCAGGGGTGCACCAGGGGCTCACCAGGGGTACACCAGGGGCTCATCAGGGGCGCACCATGGGGGCACCAGGGGAGCACCAGGGGAGCATCAGGGGAGCATCAAGGGCGCACCAGGGGAGCATCAGGGGAGCACCAAGGGCGCACCAGGGGAACATCAGGGGAGCATTGGGGGCACACCAGGGAGCACCAGGGGAGCACTGGGGGAGCATCAGGGGAGCCCCAAGGGTGCACCAGGGGAGCACCAGGGGAGCACCAGTGGCGCATCAGCGGAGCACGGGGGGGCATCAGGGGCGCACCAGGGGAGTATCAGGAGTGCAGTGAGCACTTGCTAGCTACAAAAGGGCCCAGCACCTAGGTGACAGGAGTCTGGGCCAGCCCCTGTCCTAAGGGCTGGATGTGGCTGAGCCTGCTTGCTCCTCAACAGCCCTCTGAGGCAGGAACTCTTCCCAGAGGTCACAAAACCAGCCACAGGCAGAGCCGGGATTCAAACCCAGATAATCTGATTCACACCCAGACAACCCTTGGCTCCTCAGAACGTGGCCTAATTTAGAAATAGGTTCTTTGCAGATGGTATTAGTTAAATTAAGGTGAGGTCATACTGGAGTTGGGGGCACCCCTAATCCAATGCGACCGATGTCCTTCTAAAAGGCACATTTAGATGCAGAGACAGGCATGGAAGGAAGGCAACGTGGAGAGACACGGGGAGGAAACAGCCACCGACGAGACAAGGAGAGAGGCCTCCGCTTGCAGTGCTCGGGAAGAACAACCCCATGGACACCTGATCTTGGACTTCTGGACCCAGGACTGTGAGATGTACATTTCTGTACTTTAAGCCACCCAGTCTGAGGTGCTTAGCAGCTGTAGCAAACGAATACAATGGCCTTCATCCCAAATTAAACGGAATGAATGGATGATTTGCTTTGGACTGCAATCAGAAATACCCAGTCTGCCACACACCTTCCTCTCCTTGTGGCCTCACAGGCTTCTGCCCTGGTCCACTACCTGTCAGTCTCACCTGCCATGTTTACAGGGAGAAAGACCAAGCACAGGTAAGCCGATCACACTTTGATTCATTTGACAGATGTTTCCTGGGTATCCCACACCTGCATGACCTTCTTAACAAAAAGGAAGAAAGTGTTGTTTCCCTGTTTCTGTGTCCAGCTTGACAAGGGGCTGAAGTGTATGGGGGAGGGGTTAATGAGCTCACCCTCACCTCTGTAACCAGCCTAGAGGTGGCCTGGGGTGGCCCAAGGTAGCCCAGGAGTATCTCAGTAAAATCATCACGGAGCAAAACCGGGCAGCAGAGGGCGCCATTCACACATGCTCACCAT
Organism: Tonatia bakeri; assembly: GCA_004024845.1. Taxonomy (NCBI): domain Eukaryota; kingdom Metazoa; phylum Chordata; class Mammalia; order Chiroptera; family Phyllostomidae; genus Tonatia; species Tonatia bakeri. The sequence goes on from PVIA01001431.1 coordinate 223,617, forward strand.
GCGCTCACTTAGACCCACCTGCAAACTTTCCAACCTGATTCACTTTTTCTCACCTGAAGCAAATTCTAGGCCACCCACAAGGATGACAGCAGCTGCTCTGTGCCAGGCACAGTGCCACACTCTGTGTGCACATCATATTCAACTTGCACACCCACCCCGGGAGGACGGTACTCTCCGGCGGTCTACTTCACCCATGAGAAGAGAGAAACTCAGAGAGGGCCAGCCACTTCCCCAAGGGTGCACAGCTAGGAGGTAGCTCCAGTGTCAGACAAATGCACCCAAACCCCCTTGGTCTCTACAGCTGCAGCTTTAATTCACAGCCATATACAATACACTTTCCCCCAGCTCTCTGTTTCCAGAAATTACTGAAGCTAAAGCATAAAGCTTCAAAACAGGGACCTTCTTGGGCTGGGGGTTTCTGAGTCTCACAGGGGTTGCTTGGGCAGTATTTTACCCCCATATACACACTTGCCTTATTAACAGCTCTGTAACAAGGGGCCTGAAATCTGGTTCCTGTTATCTCACTACTGACCACTCACTCCAAGTGACCTTGGTCTCACCTTGAATCCCAAAGAGTGGGACCAGAAGGGCCCTAGACACTGTCTAACCCCAGGATTCAAACCCAAATGTTTTCCAGGATCGAGAGGGTGATGTAAAGGAGTGAAGGCATGGTGGGAGGCAGTGGGGAGTGGTGGGGCTTGTGGCTCAGGAGCGAGGATGAAGTCTCCCTGGAGGGGCAGCCCCTTCTCCACCCTGGCCGACTCTTGTTATTTGGGCAACTGGCGCTCTGTCAGTGCTAACGGGTGTTCTGTTTTCAGCCAGAAATCTGCATTTTTATGTAAAATCTCTCATTTTTAAGGTTGGAGACTAATTCAACCTTTTTTTTTTCCAGATTAGGGAAAAAAAGAACCGCAAACACCTCTGCAAGGGCCAGGGTTTGCAGCCCCCCTCCAGCCCCATCCCCGGCAGCCGGCAGGCAGCCAATCGCAGGCTGCGCTGTGGCCTCCTCGGGCCTCTCACCTTCTTGCACACGTAGTCATTGGGCAGGTAGACGACGGAGCGCAACCGCTTCAGCATGTCAAAGATCATCTGTCGGTCACAGCCCTGTCTCAGGGGGAGCAGAAAGGAGTCTCCATTAAGAGGAAGGCGTGGGCTCGGGCCTGCCAGAGCCCTAGGGGTGAGGTCGCCGGGTGGGTCGTACCTGGAAGAGCGCCACTTTACTGACGATGTCGTAGTTCACGTCGATGGCAAGGTCCAGCCGCATCTTGTCTGGAAGCTGCACCATCAGCTCTGACTCATCTGCACAGGAGACCCTGGCAACAGTCAGAGGCAGGGCAGGCTCCTCCCCAACACATGGCGGAGTCCGCGTGGCACCTGACCCCGCCACACCGCTCCTGAGCCGCCCAGATTGGGAGAGCACCCTCTCTCGCCTTTGCAGACGCCACTCTCCTGTGTACACTTTCCTGGGTAACTTCTACTCATTCGTCAAAAAGCAGAACTAATGTCACCTCCTCCAGGAAGCCTTCTGAGACCTCCCACCAGCTATGATGTTAGCAGTGCCTGTGTTGTAGCACACATCACACCCTTTGTTGCAAATGTTTCTTTGTTATGTATCTTCCCTTCTTACACTGTTACAACAATGTGAGCAAGAACTAAGGTACTTCAAGCACTGTTTTTACAGAATGCTTTATGAAGATGTTTTTATTAATTCCTCCCAGCAACCCAAGAGGTGCTCACTACCATAGCCCTCACTTCACAGATGAGGAAGGGGAGGCTCGGGAAAGCAGTGACTTGCCCGTGGCCACGCAGCCCACGAGGTGGACTTGGGATCTCACTCTGGCAGGGGGTGGAGGGTGTGGAATGGGGGTGGGGTTCCAGAGCCTGTCCCAGGACAGGAAGGGCTGAGTCTGTTTTGTCCACCATGAGGTCTGTGGTGCTCAGCAGAGACCCAGGCGTGGCATGAATGTTGGCCCCTGGAGACAGGAAATGCGTGGGTCCGGGTCCAACCCCAACGCCCCTCCCACTGCGCTGCAGTTACGTTTGGGCTGGAGGTCTGAGCGAGCCTGGGTGGGGAAGGGCCCTCTCTGGATCTTAATGTGCACTGATCACCGGAAGGGAATGAGGGAAGGGAATGAGGTAAGGGAATGAGGTAAGGGAGGCTAACATGCCTGGGAGAGTGTAGAGTCATGGGCTTTAGCAGTGATCAGTAACGAAGCCCTAACACTCATTGTCCACAGGCTTGCCCACACCCCCAGCTCAGGAGACCTTGGGGCTGAGGTGTGGCTTCTCCGAGACCAGAGGGAACCCCACGGAGGTAATGGGGCCCTTCCATTTGGCTGAGGGAGTTGGGGGGGCCCTAAGGCACAGTGTCGGTGACCTTCGGGTTTTTCAGAGACTTCCAAAACAACATCTAGGCTCTGAGAACAAAATAACTAGCTCCCAAAGATTAAAAAAAAAAAGAAGAAAGAAACTGGGGAAATTGAAATAATTAACATATAATTAGCATATTCTGATTTCAGTAAAGGTTCCATTTAGAAATTGTGAAAACGTCACTCCATCTGGAAGTGATTTTCAGGTAAGATTCTCCCACTTTGTAAGAATTACTGAGCACACCCCATCACGGGCAGGAAAGCAGAAACAACAGTGAATTAAATGAATTGGAGCCAAAGAATTTCACGCAAAGTATAACATCAACCAGTCAGCCAGAGTCTTACCCAGCATGCCTTGGGAGTGCCAGGTGTACTCGTACCAGGTCTTGACGCGTTTCTGCACGGACCTGGGGATCTTGTAGAAGTTCATATACTTCACCGTGCTGTCCATGCAGCTGCGGTAGTAGGTCTGCCCTGCGGTGGCGGCCCCCACCACGTCTCTCATCTGGGGGCAAGGGAGAGGTCAGGATGCTGCTGGGTCAAAGTGGGGCCCTCACAGGGGCTTTGGGGGCTTCTGTCACGGGCACGTTTACTTCACACAGAGCAGGGGCGAGGGAAGATCAAGGCAGTGGGGGAGACCAGAGAGGGAGACCCATGTCCGCGCACAGAGAAGGTTTTGCTGGCTGGCTGAAGTTCTGCCTCCAGCGAGGATGAAGGTGGGAGAGAGGGGGCGAGGCTGCTGGCCCCCCGTGGCCTCAGGTCCCTGGGGGATGCCCCCCTGGCTGGGCTGATTCTGGTACAACACAGCCCCTTCAAGCCAGGGACCCCACGGGGGGAAGTGTGCCCCGTGTACTGCTCCTCAGGGCAGGGCCCCTCGAAGGTAACTCTGAGGACCGCTAGTCGTCACCTCCTGCGCTGGCTGGAATGTGAGCTGTGCCCCCAGCCCACTAGGAACCTCCAGGGGTTCCTCACCACCCAAATCCTCAGCCTTGGCAGAAAGCCATTCAGCCCAGCCCTCTGAGATACCCCACAGGAAGGGACGTTTCAAATGGAAGCCCCTCACAAAGAGAATGGAACACACACACACCCCACACCCCACCCAGCAGGTCCTAGAGCTCCAGGCTCCTAAGTCCAGGGCTCTGTCCTGAGCTCAGGCTAAAAGGTACAGGTCCAGATGGGGACAGTTCTGTCAGCAAGGGAGAGAGTGGCCCTGCAGACAAGGGGGTGGGAGGCCAGTCTCGTGGCCCAGCTACCTGTCCGATCATCACGGAGAAAGCAAAGACGCCCGTGAAGTAGTTGAGCAGCTGGAAGACAATCTCAAACAGCGTCTTGGGGTCGGGCAGCCCGCCAATGGTGATGAGGGTCTTCACAGCCCAGTAGTAACAGCGAATGTAACTATGGAGGGAGGAGGAAGGGGAGCTTGGTCATTGCAGACCCCTCCCTGCCGACCCTGGGCCCTGGGTCTCACAGATGTGCGCCGTACAAGAAAGAAACCCTTCACAGCATCGATGTCTGAGAAAGATGACCTCCAGGCCTGCACGGTGCTCTGCAGTCTGGCGGCACAGCCGCAGCTGCTGGCTGGCTTGTCATGGCTCTGCCCCAGCCCTGCAGAGACATGGGGTCATCCCCACCTACAGACATGGAAACTGGGGCCCCAGAAGATTGACAGGAAGAGCTGGCAGGAGGACAGACCACGGCCCTCCGACTCCTGGTGCCCAGAATCCCTCCATTTCCCTCAATGTGCTGTCGATTTCCAGTCTTTCCTTGGCTGTCTCGTTGCATTGGTTCACGGAAAGCCAGAGCCCCATCAAAGTTGGGATACATCTCTAGGACCCCCTTTTCTGGCCCTCTCCCTTGCCCACCCATTTTCCAAATAGCAAAACTGAGGCCTCGAAAGGGAATGCTCACGGTCACCAACTCTCAAGTTCCAGAGGTGGGAATGGAGCCCAGGGTGCCATCTGCTTCTCCGAGTGGTCACCCCACCATCTCTAACCCTATGACACACGCGTGGGAACCGCTGGGAAGGGGGGCATGGGGGATGGGCCCCACGGTGGGAAGAAAGGCAGAGGCCAAGCCCCGAGCTGGCCCGATTATCACAAAGCAGCAAGAGTCCCTCATACGCCGGTCCACACCCCCACACTGTGCTGTCCCAGGGGTCATGGGGCAATCCCTGCGGGCTTTCCTGTGCCTTCCTGTCCTCCCACTGGGGTACATGGGAGCCATCCAGGGCCTGCCCCAGCTCCAGTGTCCTGAGACACCCATGCGTCCAGGGTCCCTGCTCAATTCCAAAATCTAGAACATCGCCCAGCTGGCAAGCTATCCTGTCTGAGAATGGTTCCCAGTCGGTCCTCCCCTGGGCCCCGCCCACCAGGTGTTCACGCAGCGTCACAGTCAGAACACGGGCTCCAGAGCTGGGCTGCCTGGGCTCTGCCACCTTCTAACTGCATATCCTGGGCAGGTGACGAAATCCCAGTCAGCCTCAGCTTCCTCCTCCCAAAGTGGGCGTGACAATACAAACCATCCTTCCCAGGTGACGTAAGGACAGAATGAGGTGCCAGAGCACCTGGGCCAGGTGGGCTCTCACTGTCAACTGCCAGAGTCTTCCCTGTGGCTGGTACCTATCATGTGCCTGGAGTGGGAACAACAGATGCCCCTGTGTCCTCAAGAAGCTCACCGTCTAGTAGAGACAAGCAAGCAAATGTGTAATGACAGGGGTGGAGGGAGGGGAAAGAAGAGGTTGTTGGGAATTGTAAGGGAGGGGTCTCTGTCTCTGACCAGCTTGGAGGCCTGGGTCAGGGCTTTGGACCCTGCCCCCCACACCTCCTTAACACCTGGTGCCTGGAAAAATCTCAGGGCAGCACAGGCCCGCCCTGTTAAGCCCCCTGTCATACCAGCTCTGGCCACCAGGGGGCGCCTGAAACAGCCTTTAGCGGGACTGAGCTGTTGGGCCAACGGAAGGAAAACAGGAGTGAGGTCCACCAACCTCAGGTTTTCCCCAAGCCCTACTGGTGGGAGGAATCTTCCTCTGGCATGGCACATCTCAGGGGACTCCCTGAAGTCCTTGTCTTCCACTCTACTGGCTCTGTGGGGACCCCTGCATGCCCCAGGCTGCGCAGAAGCAGGATGAAGGACCCAGATATGTAGGAACTTGGGTCTTCAGGGGCCACAGCAGGCACTCGGCAAATGGTTGCTACTTTGGAAATTATTGTTGTTATTATTATTGTTATTGTTATTATTATTATCATCCATGATATTGGGCTTCTAGAGGAACCCTCTTTCACTACTGGTGCTTTGGGCATATATTGGGGTTCCCTGTAGGATTTCAGTTGGAAAAGTGCAGTGTTGCCAAGAAAGGCTGCCCCTCCCCCACTCAGCATCAAGGGCCCCGCAGGAAAAAAATCCCAGACAGGCTAGCCATCCCCAGGTCTCCCCTCCCTGCTGGCCACTCCTCCCCAGGCCTGCCTTTGATGGGCGTTCCAGGCCCAGCCCCAGGACACAGGTCCTTAGCTCACTGGGGCACAGACCCCTTTGAGAATCCTAAGAAAGCCAGAAACTCCTCCTCAGAAAAGCCAGTATTCCCCACACATCCCAGCTGCCCTTGCACTCCAAGAGCTCAGTAGCCCGTGTGGCTAGTGGCTACAGTATTGGACAGCAAAGGTCTAAAAGGTGAGGTTGGAACTGCCCAGGTGGGGAGGCTGCTTGGCAACCTGGTCCTGCCTCCCTTCCCAGGTGAGTCCACTCACCCCCACCTCCTGGGACACAAGAGTGCACCCAGCTCCTTAACTCCATCATTCCGAACTCCGCACCTTTCTCCGGGTTGATCCCTCCCCCAAGGGTTCTCTGTCCTTCTTTCCACCTGCCAAGGCCAAGATCAAACTTAACCTTTCACTACTGACCGTCCCATGCCAACTCATCAGCACCGGGCAGGTGGTGCCACATTTAAGGCTCTGTAGCCATGCCGCCTGGGTTCAAATCCCAGTTTTCTAATTTAACAACTGCATGACCCTGGGAAGTCACTGCACATCTGTGACCTCATCTGTAAAATGGGGTGATGACAGTGCTTCTCTTGCGTGATTGTTGGGAGGATTAAGTGAGTGTTTTGTTAAGTGCTTAGAACAGGGCTGGCACACTGTAACTGTTCCCCAGAACCTGCCGCTATTGTTACTGTTGTTGTTGTTGTTATTATTAGCACGGTCCTCACCCTCGCCCTCGCCCTCGCCCTCGCCCTCGCCCTCGCCACCACCATAATCATGTGATTATGTATGGCAGCTCTCTGGGTTGGCGAGTAGGTTTCTCCTTACAGGCCAGTCCCTCCGAGGCTGGTGATGACTGGGAGCTGTGCCGAGGTTTCTCTGGCCTCGTTCCCTCCCCGCCATGCCCTTAGGGTGGATGGGCAGGCACCCGTGTGTGAATGTGCTGGCTCTCCCAGACTCTGGGATGCTGAAAGGACCTTTCTAGCAGGTCTTGTTCATGCCTGTGCCCCTCTCTGCCTGGCACATAGCAGGGGCTCAGGAAATGTTAGCTTTGGGAGGATTTGAAGATCTGGCCCTTCAACCTTATCACTCGGGAGGTTGCTTGGGGTCAAGGAGGCCTCGGCAACGAGCAGCAGTGGGACTTCCGTATGGGAGTCCTCGTGCATGAGTGACAGCCCCTCGAGGAAAGCCACGGCTCACCTGTTTCCCACGCCATCATAGACCCAATGAGTGGAGCCGATGCCCTGATAGGTCGACGCCCAGTAGTACAGACACGAGTTCAGGTGCAAACTGTAGAGCAAGTAGGCAGTGGTCCTGATAACCCTGCAGGAGAGGAAAGGGCGTGAACGCGGCAGCAGGAAGGGTGGCCGCGACATCTCGCCCAGGGCTGCGGACGCAGGGAAGGAGTCGTCCTCACCTCTCCCGACACCCACCCCACAGATGCACCCTGATGGGGCTGCATGGCCCTGCCCAGTGCCTGGCAGGGTGGACACTGGCCAATGGAATGGCAGTGGCTGGACTGAGCCGACCGGATGCTCTTTGGAGACTGTGCTAGTTAGGGACGGTGGCACTTGAACAGTGTTGTCAGGGCTGGGGACTGGAGTTGGCACAGAGCTGCTTGGTACAGACAGTCCAGGGCGGTGCGTCCATGGGAGGGGCAGAGAAGGGACAGCTGTGTGCCAAAGTGTCAACCCATGAGAGGAGGAGAGGAGCCTTGTCCCCAAGCACGGCCTGGCTGGTCCGGCCTCGCACCCTTGGACACCAACCACCCCGTGTGTGAGCGGCTGGGGCGGGGGTTCGGTGCCCCGAGCCGAGACCAAAATGAGGCTCAGCGCCCTGGACAACAGTGAGCAATGTGCGTCGTTGACCTAGGTGTGCCCTTCTTACAATTGGGGGAAATGGGACGTTCCTGCTTCTCTGAAAAACAAACATCCCTCAGAGAAGGGCCAGGAAGGGGCCTGGCTTCCGGCGGTGGAGAGACCCGCAGGGCCAAGGGAAGCGACGTGGGCAGAGAATGCCACCTGCGTGGGTGCGAGCAGGCGTAGGGCCTCACCTGTAAACGTAGGGCCTCACCTGTAAACATAGGGCCTCACCTGTAAACGTAGGCTTTGCTGAGGATCGACTCCAGGCGGCTGTTGAACTCGAAGAAGGCCAAGTACTGGGCGGGAAAGCAAGGCGTCAGGGCAGCCCGAGTCCGTGGGGTGTGGACCTTAGCCCACACCCCACGACACCGGGCTGGGCTCTAACACTGCCCGTGGGAGGGGGCTGGGGAGGGGACATTCAAAATCAGAGACCCTTAGCCCTTGGAGCGGTCAGGGCCAGAAACTCCATTGACTAACCCCAGGGCACCTCCCCCTCTGGAAATTACAGGTAATGTTTGCATACAACTCCAGGGGACTCCTGGGCCCTCTAAATCCGATCATGACACCTTTAGGGGTGCCGTGTTCTGGGGTAAGGACATTGTTTCCAATGTTTACTTAGGAAGAAAAAAATTTCATGAAGGAACAGCATCCCTAACACTCCTCACTTGGACCCCTCAAGGCTCCTCTGTGTCAGGAAACCGCTCTTCCCCACCGAGCACCTTTGGTGACAACACTTTACAGGGGACCGAGGTGGGGGTGGGGCACCAACCCCTGTGCCGTCGAAACGCCATCACAAGTTTCGACTCCCCAAAAACTTCACTGCTAATAACCTGCTGTGACAGGAAGCCTTACTGATAACCAGTCAATTAATGCGTATTTTGTATGTTATATGTATTATACACTGTATTCCTACAATAAAGGAAGAAATGTTAAGCAAATTATGAGGAAGAGAAAATGTGTTTATAGTACTGTATGTGTCTGTGGAAAAAACCTGTGTGCAAGTGGACTGTGCAGTTCAAACCCATGCCGTTCAAGGTTAGCCATGTGTGCATGTGTGCGTGCCTGTGTGCATATAGAAAACCTTAGTATGTTTTCCCATGTGAGGCATACATAAGCATCCTCCATCTACAGAGAGAAAACGGGCACTCGGGCAAGTTCAGTAGCTTGCCCAGAGTTCACAGGTGGTACACGGCAGATCCGGGGTTCAAACCCAGACTGGACTCATTCTGCCAGCTCTTTCCACTGCCGCACTGCCTGCCCGCGGGGGACACCCCTCCCTGTTCCCCAGTGCTGCTCAGGGCGGACATCCAGATGCCGGCGCCGGTGCAGATGAAGGCCTTGCACGGGGAGCCCCTGGCCTTACCTTCAGACAGCGGGGCAAACGCAGGAGGGGGTTCACGCCGAACTTCAAGTACAGCAAGTCCAGGGGCAGCAGGCAGAGCAAGTCCATCTGAAACCCCAGCGGGACCCCATAGTGTGTAAAATGGGAAACTCAGGGTTGGGGGTGGGGTGAGTGGGGACCTTTACCTGCGATGGACAGATGAGCCCCGAACACCCCCCGATGGCCTCACATGGAGCAGGAGACTCCCCTCCCACAGGCCTCGGTCTGGCTTCCCGGTCAGTGCCCGTCCAGGGGCAGCCACGTCACACTGGCCCCAAAGCCCTCGGGGTCCCCGGAGACACCGCTTTTCCAGAACCCACGGACACTCGCATCGCTGGCACACACCTTGAAGCGGGGAGACTTCAGGTAGTTATTCCGCATCTCCTTTTTGTCTGTCTGGAAGAAAAAGGCGTAGCGACCGTGAAATGGCCTGAGAGCTTAATAATCCCTGACCGAGCGGACGGAGCAGCCATGGAAATCCGTAAAGACCCTCCACCTTCCTGTCAGAGCTGCAGCCCCCTAGGCAAGGAGAAGCTGGAATGGAGCGGCTGAGCATACAGGTGGAGAGGTGGAGCCCCCAGCCCCCAGCCAGGAGGGAGCTGTCCAAGGTCGCCCAGCTAGATTCTCACTTCTAGGCAGGAAGGCGAGGCTACTGAGCCCACCTGCTCGGCACAGTGGTCTTCCCTGGACCATTTGCAACCTTGTTGACCGAGGACCCGGCAAGGGCTCTGGCCAGACCAGCAAAGAGGTTGCCCAGTGAATGCTTTTGTTCTAAAAGCACAGCTTCAGCTTGTCTGCACACACAGAAGCAGTCACTGCCGCTGAGGAATTTCAGAAAGACCTGTACAGGGACATGGGGACCCTGCCTCCTGCTTCTGGCAAGTCACAGTCAGGACTTGAGTCCAGTAGTGAGGCCCCCAGTAGTGAGGCCTGCACCACCAGATCCCAGGGTCCCAAAGTGGCCCGAGTGGTGTGCCCTCCGCAGGACCCCCAGGGAATGCCAACCGCCAGCAGCCAGCGGCACTGATCACCCTGCACACACTGTCTCAGTGGATCCTCGGAGCAAAGCCGTGAGGTGGGAACAGTTACTGCGGACACTGGGGCTCAGAGAGGTGGCACAGTTAGTGGGGGCAGAGCTGGGGCTTGAACTAGGTCCACCTGCACTGAAAGCCACTCTCCAGACCCCTTCTCCGTCTCTGACAACATCAGGTGGTCCAGGAGCCGCTCTGCCCACCAGTGATATCCGACCACGTCAGAGGTATAGTCTGACCCAAGTGGCCTTGTTGCTACACAAGCAGGAGCAGATGCTCCCCAGGTTCCCTTGCTCATTTCTCTTGTCCACTACAGAAGCATCAGGGGCCGGTCCCCTGGAGGCTCTGGCTGCAGAGTCTGCCCCCAGCCACCCGCCCCGCCTGCCTGGGGCTCACAATGATGTCCCCTCCTTTGACAAACTGCAGGCGCATCTGGAACACCGTGATGTCCAGGAAGTAGATGAGGTCACACAGGTAATCCATCAGCAGCCAGAGGTGGAGGTTGCCCGGCGTCTGGTAGGGGAAGGCCCACCGCACCGGGATCAGCCAGCAGTTCCAGTTCCAGGCCATCACCACGAAGAACAGCCACAGGATGTACATCAGGTCTGCAGGGGGGATGGACGGGCATGGGCAGAGCTTCAGCGGGCAAGGGCTCCGGGCCTCTGCACTGTCCTCTCAGCACCACGCCTGGCCTGACACTGCTGTAACTTGGAGGGGTGCAGCTGGCTTGGAATTACAAATAAACCACGCGAGGCCCTAATAAATGAAGTGCTCCAAGGAGGAGGCGTGGGGGCATTATTGGATAATAGACAGCTAACGAGAAACATCTTTGCTTTCATTCTCGTTGAAATTTTTCCAAAAATCTGTTTCCTGCCTTAGTAAATGCATGATGATAAGTAATGCAGACAAAACAGACAGATGGATACACAGACATGCGGACGGACAAATGGATGGATACCGTAGGTCACCTGATCATCTTAGAGACCCAGTGGACACCAGGGTGGGAGGTCTGTCCCCAAAATGACTGCTCGTGTGACCTTGGGCAAGTCCCTCTGGGGCACCTGCCCAGCCCTCCTCAGAGAGGATGACAACAGCAGGGAGACTCTTTGCAACCTATTAAGAGCTGTGCACATGTGCAGGGCTGTTATTCCAGAGGAATATAAAGTGGGCTAAAAGGGAGGCAAGAGGGAATTCACTTCCAAATCTAGGAGTATCCGGCCTTTCAGCATCCCTGTGACACACTGGAAGAAGCAGAGCTGTCTTGGGGCACACATTAAATACACTGCAACAGGTAATCACAAGAGAATCTCCTAATGATTTCAGTAAATTTACAAGTTTATGTAGGGCCGCATTCACAGCCTTCCTGGGCCGCATGCGGGCCACGGGCCAGAGGTAGGACACCCCTTCGAGGTGTTGGGAGAACTTCTTCCTGTTTCTGCCCCGAGCAGCACCTCCAGGGAGGAGCCAGCGAGAGCAGAAAGACTCGGCCAGGAGTCGGGAGTCCTAGTCTGCCGAGAACTGGTCGTGTGTTCAGGCCAGTTAACTCCTCCGTGCCTTAGTTTCCTTGTCTGTGAGATGGGTGTGCTCTTGTGCTGCTATTCCAGGGGTTTTTGTGTTTGTTTGCTTTGGGGTCACAAACCTGGGATGCCCACAGACTCACAGCCCACCTCTGGCACAGCCTCCCACTGCCCTTCCAGCCTCCTGCCCTCGCACGTTGCGCGGGACTCACTGGTCAGCGGGTCGATGCTCTTGGGGAACTGGTACTTCTTCCAGGGCCGGCGCTTGAACTTGCAGCAGAGCATGCCGCAGTAGTGCTCCTCCTCCGCCTGCCCCGCCTCCGCGGGCTTCGTGTCCGGGGCCGGCTCCGGGGTTTTCTTGGCTGGAGCTGCGGGATGACACGGGTGACCACCTCACCCAGCCTCGAGGCTCAGGTGGAGGGTGCAGAGAGAAGGCTCCCAAAGGCAGACCCTGGAGCTGGAGCCGAGGGGACCTGGTACCATCCCACAGGCTGCTACCAGCTCTGTGTGCAGAAACCAGGGTGCTCTTTTGGAGCACACCCCCAGCTCCTTCTCTTACAGGGACCTGGGCACCCCGCCACGCGCTCACACCAGCTCCTAATCTGAAACTGCTGCTGGGCAACCTGGATGTTTCCGCTGAGGTCCTGCCTGTGTGTCCGTGTCTGGGCCCCTGTGGTTCCTCTGCAGGGCCGGGAGCACCCCGTGCCCAGGGCTTCCCCCACCCAGGGTCAGAGGTCAGGGCGACGTTGCTCTAGACTTGTCCGAGCAGCTGCTCCATCTCTCAAGCAAACACCCGATGGGATCACAGCCTTCCTCCGCATCTGTGGCGATGCTGGCGGCCCCGAGACTGGCTCTCCTGGGTTCCATACGGCTGTGTTTCTGGTTCCAGGACTGAGAAGTCGGGCTCTGCTAGGTCCCTGGCTGGCACCACGAGTTCTAAGGCACAGTCCTCCTTGGGGAAGACCTAGGGACCTCTGCTCCTTCCCCCCGACAATTGGCACCTTGAAAGTAGGAAATTCTATGTAGCCCCATTAGAATATTGCACCTGAGGTATCTAAAAAACACGACTGCCTCACACCACTTGAGTGTAAGGCCGTGAGGTACATCCCAAGACAGGACACCTGCCTGCCAGCGGGGGAAGGCAGAAGGCCAGTGAGGGTGCTGGCCCTGCAGGACGGGGAGCCAAGTATGACCACATCATTGGTCAGAACTTTGACCTTCTTCCCTTCCCTGGGTAGACAGCTGAACCTGTGCACAGAGGACCCAAAAATCCAGACCGCAGGGACCGGGGCTTCTCTCAAACACTCAGTCACTTTGGGGGACCATGAGTTGGCAGGGGACTTTGGGGATCCTACGCCACCCCTGGCAGGGGGGACTGTCCCAGCTGTGGGCTCACAGGGCTTGGGGCTCTCCTCGTCGGAGGTGACGTCCGGGTCGATGAGCTTCTCCTTCACCTTCTCTGTCCGCTCCTTGAAGAGCTTCACCAGCTCCTGGAGCCGGTCGTTGATGATGGCGCTGTTCTGGCTGGCTGTGGAGGACGCGCGGTCCTGGCCGCTGTGAAGACACCGCAGGGCTGAGCGGGCAGAGTGGGAAGGGACCCTGCGCCCCCTGAAAGAGCTCAATCCCACCCAGCCTGCGGGAGGTGAAGCCTGCCCCAGTTTCCTCTGGAAATTGGAAACATCAAACCCACTTTCCTGTCTCCTGGCGGGAAGCTCAGCCCGGGAATAATGCCCGGGGGCCCAGCTTTCAGAAAACGCACCAGGCGGACTCTGATTCAGACGGGCCGCTCTGAACCACCTTTGATGCCGCCCGTGATGTGGCGGGAACACTGTTCGGGGCTCACAGGAGACCATGTCTGACACAGATCAGAGAGGAGACGGGGTTGGCTGTTTGGGCTTCAGAAGCAACTGGTGGCAAAAACACATGGTGCAGCTACGTTCTATGTCCCTTTAACTTGCAGGCATTTCACCTGTGAGCTCACAGCCCGAGAACGAGACAGAACGAGCGGATGAGCAGACGGACGAGCACCTGCCCGACATTCCACGGAGCGCGTGGCGAGTGCCCCGGGCGAGCGGACACGGGCTGTGTTGGGCAGCTCCCCTCGGAGTGGCTTGTGGCGTTCACCCCACTGAGCCGCTGTAACTCTGGTGTTCTTGCCCTCTGGTTTCCCCCCCACATGCTGAGGCACCAAGCTCAAGCCAGCTACTCCTCTTGGGCTGGGCTGAGGAAGCCAGACTGGGAACAGCCAGCGTGGGCCCTAATGAGAGACCGAACTCGGGCGTGGCGGGGACTCCAGCTGCTGGCCCACAGCTGCGCCTTCCCGTGGGGAGGGGTCGCTGCAGTGCAGATGCCCAGCCGACGAGCACACCCCCCAGGCGTGGGCATGTGAGCGCTCACCGGTGGGAGGTGAGAAGGCGTGTCAGATGCAAACTAAGGCCTCCTTGTTGGGGGACAGCCCGGCATCCCCCCTTTCTAGTGGTGACCGGCGGGACCCTGGGAGCCACGGCCAGCTGGGCCCCTAAAGGACTGCATGGAGCAGAGCCCTCCAGTGACCTGAAGCAGGCAAATAGTGACAGGACTACGACACTTGAGACATCTTGTTCCTTCAGCCGCTGAATCTTTGGTGTCTATTCATTACAGCAGCTTACGCTGCCCAGCTAACACATGGTAGGCTTCTAAAGTGTTCCTGACCTCGATAAAGTGCTTCCCAGATAAGGTCAAGTTAAAGGAGTTCACCATCACCCTGCCCTTAGTATATGAACTATTAAAGGGACTCATCTAAGAAAAAGAAGATAAAAAATACAAACAGTAAAAAGACAGCAAACTCAGTTATTAACAACCACACCCAAAACAAAAGCAAACAACTAGAACGGGAACAGAACCACAGAAACAGAGATCACATGAAGGGGTAGCACCAGGGGAGTGGGAGGGAGCGAGGGGGAAAAGGTACAGAGAATAAGTAACATAGATGGTAGGGAAAAAGTAGACAGGGGGAGGGCAAGAATAGTATGGGAAATGTAGAAGCTAAAGAACTTACAACACATGGACATGAACTAAAGGGGGGAATGTGGGTGGGAGGGTGTGTGCAGGGTGGAGGGGAATGAAGGGGGGGAATAGGACAACTGTAATAGCATAATCAATAAAATATATTTTTTAAAAGAAGTGTTTCTGACTTCCTAAAGAGTTTCCAAGGGTAATTTTTATTATTATGCCTGATTTCTGTCTTATTTTCTGATACTAATCCCTGCCCAAACCCCCACCCCACTGCCTAAGATGTGAACTGCTGGAATACTGCTAAGTTGGGGGCGGGGGGTCTGCTTCTTTAACTTCTCTGACGTCTCCACAACTCTGATAAACTCCAAAAATGACGGACAGAAACAAGCCTGGAAGAAAAGCCCGGTGGCAGGGGATTCACCATCGCCCAGGTTATGGCCCCAGGAAACATCTCCCACTGCCCACCCCGCCTTGGGGTGTCTGGGCGCGAAAGACACAGGTCCCATTGCCACCTCAGCTGCCCCCAACATCGTCCTGCAGACCGGCTGCGGCTGAACCTCTGGGAGCTTGTGAAGATGGAGTCCCCGGGGCCCACTGTCTGAGGCCCTAACCCAGCAGGCCCGGGTGGGCCTGGGCGTCTGTGTTGTTCACCAGCTCCCCGGGTTGGGCTCCTCCTGGTCCTTCCTCTCCCCTCTGATCCTTTCAGGGGTCCAGCGTCAGAAGCCAGCCCCTGCCTGCGGCCCTCCTCAGCCTCCCCTTCACAACAGAGCCCCCACACACGGACACCTCCCTCTCTGAGCACAGCCAGCCATGGACACAGAGGGACCCAGAGTCTGAGCCCGTTTTTCAGATGTTGCAGAATTCCCAGGCCAACCAGAAGCAGCGTGGGCAGGAGACCCAGCCGTGCTTTGCTTCTTGGAAGTCACGGGCAGAGTCTGCTTTGTGGCGGAGGGCTCAAAAAGCATCCACGGTCCCCCCTACTCAGCCCCCACCCATCCCCACCCAGCCTTCAGACTCTGAGACCCAGATGTGGCCCCCACTCACTCGGTGTCCTGTGGAGTGGGGGTCTCTAACCAGGCGATCACGGGGGCTTCGGCCGGTGACAACACCCTGAGTTCTTCAGCCTCATCATCCTGGGAGGGCAGCCGCTTCCTGCAGGGACACAGACGGGGAAGGGGCCTTCAGCGAGGGCAGGGGCTCTGGCAGACCACCCACAGCCAAATCCTGGGTGGGGGTGGGGCAGGCGACACTGCTGCCCAGGGGCCTCACTTGCCTGCAGGGGACAAAAGGGAGAAGGGAGGGTCGAGGCTGCTCTCCGGGCCTCAGTCTCCGCATCTGTTCAGTGGCCGAGCACGCGGGTGATAGCGCTGACTCACTCGGTCCCAGGCAAACCTGAGCCTGCGTCCTGCCCTGCCTCTAATCAGTGTGTGACCTTGGTGAGTTCCTTAAACTCTCTGAGCCGCCTCGGTTTCCCCTTCTGTGAAACAGGACTGAATCTACCCAACTCAGTGAGACACTTCCCTCTCAGTCAGGCCTCAGCTTAAACGTCCTCCTCCCTCCCCCCTCCCAGTCCAAAGTCACTGCCCTCGCCCGCACCCCCCACCCGACTCTGTCGCACCACCCTCTCAGCTGCCACAAAGTCCCAGGGGCTCCCCCTACATCTGGCTAACTCTCCTGGAGGCTCAGCCTCCCTCCCTTTGCAGATGTCCCCAGCTGGAAACGCTGGTGTCATGGAGTCCAGTTTATAGTTTACAAGGTGACCTGGGACAGGCCCTTCCCCACCTGGAGCTCCAGGTGCCTTATCTGAAGGATAAAGACTAAATTATCACCTATCACCCAGGCCAAGTCTGCCACCAGGCACTGCACGTGGGGCCTCTGGGGTCCCGGCCAATGGCGTCTAGGTTTGACGCCACCTAGGACTCTTCTATCCTCAACCCCGTGCCTCTGGATTCTACCAGTGGGGCCTCTTAAGGGACACCCTAGGAGGGCTCTGAAACTGTCCTGCTACATTCCGCCAGCTCACCCAGGATGGCAAAACTCATGAATGAGCACATACACACTCTCATTGAAGGGAGGGCCACACACATGAGAAGACTGAGGCGGAAGCCCCACAGCGGGGACCCACGCTCAGCCCTCCTGCACGCAGCCTGGCACCCTCTCCTGGAGAGCACTGGCACCTCCCCTTTAGCTGCACTCCAGCCATTCACGAGGCACCTGCACGCACTCCACAGTTTGCCCACAGCTCGCCGCAGGACCTGTCTCAGTGAGCCGGCTCAGGCTGTCCCAAACCAGCTCCATCCACGCAGCTGCAAATCCATCTCGAGAGGCTTAGAAACATCTGCAGCCTTGACCAGGAACCCCACTCATGAGCAAGGAGCCCACAGACTGAGAGCGGAAGGCCAGAGTGTTCATAGCACCACCATGGACAGTGCCTGGAGGAGGGGGTGGAGGGCCAGTCTGGCACATGGAGCCAGAGGAGTGAGTGTCTTGGGGCCATCACAAATGAGTGCTAAGGAGCCAGGCTAGCAAAATGTGAAGGGGATCAGCAAACAAAACTAATCCAAATCATTCCTTAGGTTAAAAGCCCAGAAAGCCACGGGCCCACAAACAAAGTGTGGAAGAGAAAATAAAAATAAAATATCATCTAGTGTGGTGGGGTTATGATGTTTATTTTTCTAGTGTTCTTTGGTGTCTCCAAGACATTATTTCATAATAAAATGGGGACTGGAATTCAGCCTTGTCACGTTTGTTACCGCCTCTTACACGCAGTTGAGGGTGGGTGGGTCAGGGCTTCTCTGGAGAGTTCATTGTGCAGCCCCACGTCGGGAATTGGGGGAACCAGAAAGGGAGGGCACAGCCCCATTTCCAACGCCAACTCGCCGAGCGACCTTGGGCCCGCTGTTCCCCTCTCTGGCCTTGGTCTCCTCATCCGCTAAATGGACGGGTGGCACAGTGTTGTGAAAAGCCCAAGAGAAGCATGAAATACGACCTGCGGGTCCCTGTGGCCGACCCTGGGACTGTGAGGGTGTCAGATTTGGCGGGAGAAGGTGGCGGCAGCTCCGGTGAGGGTGGCTTGTCCTCCTCGATGAGGGGGTGGCGGTCAGCATCCGTATCTTCCACCTGCACTTCGGGGTGCTCTTTCGTGGCAGACACTTGGGGAGAGGAAGGAGGGGACAGTCAGAAAGAGGGACAGAAGCCTGGTCCCGGGGGCCCCACGGTGTCCTTCAGGGAAGCCACAGAAAGCAGGTCTGGAGCAGCACTGGCAGCCACCTCCCAGCAGGACCCGCCGAGGGGCTCCATGCAGGACATGCAAAAACACAGATCCCAGGGGCCTCCAAGGACCACTCAACCCCAGACACCAGTCCGGGGCCCACCAAAGAAGCCATGAACCACAGGAGCCTCAGGAGCTCCCAGACACAGCCTGGGGCCCAGGTGTCCAAAGCCCCACCTGCACTCCTTGGGCCTGTGGAAGCATTAAGGACCCAGCGTTATGGTGGGGCCGGGGGATGGATCAGCACTTGGAAAAGGCATGGGGAACCTGGGGGTGCCTAAGTCCTAGGGCCTGGCTTAGCACAGCCTGGCTCAGCTGCTTCCCTTCTCTGGGCCTCAGTTTCCCCAACCTGAGGCGGGGGTGATGGCGCCTTCCCAGGCCCGGGCCAGGAAGCACATGTCTCACTCTCTTTAAGGGCTTCAAAGGGAGACTTCTGGAAGTTTCCTCTAGTCAGAGGTAACTGCCTATCTTTGTCATAAGTATTAGTCATCTTTGGGTGCCCATTTGGTATTTCCTTGTTTTTGTGCATGCCAAGGGCCCCCCAAATCCATCAACCCAACCCCTCTTCTGAGGCCTGAGAGACCTGGTGCCAAGTCCCACGTCCTGAGAATCTGGTGCTCCCCCTTGAGCCTGGGTGTGGCTCCATTCCCCACCCCAGGGACTTGGAACCAGATCTGCTCCAAGGCGGAGCTTGGAGGATGCTGAGGGGCTGAGGGGGTGCCCCACACCCCAGCGCACCTGGGCAGGTAACCTCCCCACAGCAGCCGAGCCCGGCAGGGACACATCCCCCAGTGGGGAAGGGGAACATCCTGAAAACACCTGTGACTTCTTTTTTAATGCCACCATGGGGAAAGCCAGCCCTGGGCAGAGTTCGGTGGAAAGAACCTAAGCAGGTGTCAAGTCTTCGGGGTATTGGTTTTACTAGGCCCCATGCTCCCAGGAGAGGAGCATGAGCAGGAACTGAGACTTTTTTAAATGTAAGAAGTATCCCAGACTAACAAGAGATGCCCCAGGCTGTGGGAAGCAGGGGAGAGCAGGAGAAGAGGGGACTGAGTGCTGCTTCCTGGCAGACCTCAGGGAGGGAGCTGGAGGGGGGTGGGGGTGCAGAGGCAGCAGGGACAAGGGGCCCCCCACCCCTGACATGGTCCAGCAGAAAGCACCCCGGCCTCCCCATCCAGGAGTTTGTCTCCTGGAGCCTGGGTGGGGGCAGGTGCTCCCCACACCTCTGAGTAAGACCTGCCCCCTCGATCGTCCCAGGGGAGGAGGGAAACCCCTAAGCTGGCATTTGTGTTTCTCAAACAGTGGGAACTAGAATAGAAATCATATTGGCTTACATGATAGTGATTTCTAGAACAAGAATAATATTATTAAGAATATAAGGAATAATATTTATAATTACTTAGAGAATCATAATATTTACTGTCAGGCACTTTCTGTGTGCCCGCCAGGCATTTGTTATACTAAACTCCAAGTGCTTTACACATGGTCATTCTTTTTCCCTTCCCAGTCACTCTATGAGGTGGCTCGCACTGTTGTCCCTATTTTATGGGCCCAGGCAGCTGGGCCCAGAGCTTGAACTCTACCCCATACTGAGGCTGGGACCAGCACACGCAGAGGCCCCATTTCAACCCAGCCTCACGGTGCCAAGCAGCACCGCTGAGAACACTCTCACCACGGCTGTCATTGACTTTGCCGCAGCTAAAATCCTGTGTCTCACCACAGCCGGGTCCACCCTGTCCCAATGTGTCCCTGGGAATATTTCTCAAAGTGTGGGGCTCCCAGGGGCCAGGGGGACACAAGGTGACTTCAGGTGGCACAGAGCAGGCCAAGGACAGCGCAGATGAGAGCACTCCTCTCATTCCTACCATCTAGGCCCCAAATAAACAGAGCGGAAGTCTCAGGCTCGCACTCCTGTGGCCGTAACACCTCGGTGACCCGCTCTCGACCCTTTTTTTGTGGCTGGGACAGTAGGTCTCAGCCGGGAGCCCTCAGCCAGCCACACTGTCTCACTACAGATCATCACCATCACTTCATTTTCAGTGTCTTTGTGGTTATTTCTATTTATGGCAAGCCACACCAGTTTTCATTTCAATAGGCAAGGCAAGCTTCCTGCTTAGGGAGACATCATCAAACAAAAAAGCACATCCATTGAAAGAAAAATCGTAAGCAAATAAAAGCAGAGTTGGTGCAGACTAAATATCCTGGAGTGATATGTGGGGTACAGGTCAGGGACCCTGTGGAGTGAGCAGATCTGGAACTCACTCAGAAGCCTGAACCTGGCCACCACCCTCATCGTGTGATGACGGCGTGCCACCTCTGCCCACTCCATGCCCACCCCAAGCTGGGAAAAAAAGAGGACAACAGAGGGTCTCACAGCAGGAAATGTCCAGTTCTCCTTGCTGACTGATGTCGGAGGCGACCTTGGCCAGTGTCATCCAAAAATAAACAGATCCGAAGGGAAAGTGGGCGGGTGTGGGTTGTGTTAGGGCAGAAAATGACAGGGGTGTGTCCTGTATGTCTGAGTGCTTTGTCATCAGGCAGCAATTAGCAAGCCCGAAGGCCACTGAGGGGAGCTTGTCACAGTTAAACAGAGCCAGGCAGGCCCGCCCTCAGCCCCAGCCCCCGAGAATACCTCTCCCCCTGCTTTGCCAGCCTCAGAGTCTCTCCTTTCCGGAGATGGAATCGCTGGGCAGATAGCAACAGTCCTCAGAAATGCCAGCGCCCAGCAAACTCTCCAGGTCAGAGGAGTCTATCTGAAATGGATGCCCACATTCCTCTCTGCTTCATTCCCTTCTGCTTATTCTCTTCCCCCACCTAGCTCTCCGCCCCAGGCCTCTTGGCCTGGAGATCTGAGTGACTTGTTCACACTAGGGTGTGAGTGACTACTTGTATAAAAAATGATGATCTGCGGAAAGCAATGTTTAACCCAAAGAAATGAATTGCTAATTGTGGAATTTTAGGCACAGAGAGAAGGGTCTAATCTAATGACCCTCAAGTCCCCACAAAGCACGATGAAGGCATAGATAGCAGAGGAAGAAGGGGTGGTTTTCCACAAGCCCAACCTGTGGTCCCACACCCTGACCGCAGCAGCATGCTGGGAAATAACCTCAGCCATGCAGAAGCACACAGCACAGGCGCAAGCATGCTGGGTGGGGAAAATGCTACCTAGGCGGCGGACGGAGCTCCTGGTCACCTTGGCGAAGCTGGAGTTGGACAAGGTCGTCCTCCGGGCGATGAGGACAGGGATGCGGGTGATTGGGGGGCGGTAGCTGGGCACATTCGGGAGGTGCTCCACCAGGTTTGGGGGTGCAAGCCTGAGGGTCACCTGGCCAGGTGGCTGGTCCTGGACCAGGCGACTCAGCTCCACCTCCCGGCCTGGATTAGCCATGGTGCTGGGACCAGGGGCGTCTCAGGCAGAGGCGGGACCCTGGGGACTGCAATGAGGAGGAGGACAAGGGAGTTAGGGAGGTGGGGCCAACACAGACCAGCCAGGTGCCTGCCTGCACCTGCTGCAGCCACACAGGAAGTCTGGGGCACCCCTCTGGTCTCTGGAATTCAGTGTCAAAACACAGCACCACATTCCTTACTCGGCTGGTCCACCCAACAGCTCTGAGGACCAGCCTAGAGCCTCGCCCCACCCTTGCACTCTCTCTGTTAACCACTCACCAGGAGCACTTCCCACCTGACACTCAAACTAAGTCAAAATCAAAGAACCTGGAACTCTCAGACCCTTAGACTCACAGACTTGAGATTCAAACATTCCTAGCCTGGCAGGAGTTTCCATCCCAAAGACAAAAACCCTGGAGCTCAGTTAATTCCACTTAAAACAGAAGCAGTAAATTTTCCTAGGGTCTCAGTTCCCAACGGGGCTGCACATTGAATTGCCTGGGGACACTGGAAATGTCCAGTGCCCAGGCCCATCCCAGCGATTGATTTAATAGCCTGGGGTCCAGCTGGACACCAGGATTTTTTTTTTAAGTATTTGGTGACTTTTTAAAAGATTTTATTTATTTATTTTTAGAGGGAGAGGGGAAGGAAGGGAGAAAAAAAGGGAGGGAAACATCAACGTGTGGTTGCCTCTCGCTCACCCCCTACTAGGAACTTGGCCCAAAACCCAGGCATGTGCCCTGGCTGGGAATCGAACTGGTGACCTTTTGTTTCTCATGCCAGCACTCGATCCACTGAGCCACATCAGCCAGGGCAACACCAGCTGAGGCTTATAAGGCCAGGGCTCAGTGTCCAGATATCCTCAGACCCCTAGACTCTGTCCCCATAGTCCCTGGATGGGAGGGGGCATGCCGGGTCTAGCCTGGAGACCTCAGCAGCAAGAAAAAGCTCATCAAGAGACATAGAGTCTAGGATGTGCCCTTTGCAAGCTCTGGTCCCAACTGTCACTGTGACATGTTACGTCTGAGCCAAATCCCCACTGAGTGATAGCCAAGGGAGCTATGTTCTCAGTGAGGGAACGGGTGGGGCTGGCTGAGAGCAGTTTCCCAGGCCTGCTGGAGTCCTTGGTGCCATCCTCCAGGCCCTTGGAAATACACCAGCTGGCTGTGATAATGTGGCCCTGAGATGCAGAGGATGGTTTTGCCTGAGGATGGGGCAGGCAGAGGGACACAGGGATGGTGCAGATGGAGTGAGAGGAGGTGGGGTGCCCCTGCACCCAGGCTGGCCCCCTGGACATTCTCCATAACCCTCCACCCCCACCACACACCTACCTCCTGAGCTGGCAGCTGAGGCCTCCTCCTGAAAAAATAAAGGGGAAACAGAAGCTGTGACCACCACGCCCCCTCCCAGCCCTGTGCAGCCCACCTTCCGGGGCATCCGGGGAGGTGGCCTCCACCCTGTAGGGGGTGGTGCATACAGGAGCCCCAGGCCCAACCCCAACTTGTCACATATGACAAGGGGGTCTTTGCACACAGCCCCACGTGTGCAGGAATGAAGCAACGAGAACAGCCACCACAGCCCTTCCCCCAGGCACCACACTTCACAGCAAACAGCTGTGTACAGCACCCAGGAAGGTGCTAGCCCCACTTTACCAAGGCAGCCGCTGAGGCCCAAGGTGGGGTGGTGGCTTGTCCAGGGCCACACAGCCACATGAAGTCCAGCGGCTCCCCACCCACTGCCACCTCAGGCCCCTCCTAACACCATCAGACCCCTCGTGTAAACAGGGCATTGCAGCCCCTACCACCCTGCTCCCCTCTGTCCAGTGGGCACCGCACAAGACCTTGTCCCCTGTAAGCAAAGGGACGAGGTCCCAGCCCCTTCCACTAAAGCCAGCCCAAGCCTCACAGGGAGCCAGCACAGGCCTGGTGACACTCCTACCTGGCATGGGGCCCTCCGGGTGACCGTGCTGTCTACTCCACTCGGGTCCTCGCAGGCCTCTGACATCAGACAGCTATCCAGCAGGACACTGTGGCCCAGAGTTGGGGAGGAAAGGGCTGGGGTTAGGAGCGTCAAATGTTTCCTGAACGCTGCCAAGTGCCAGCCCTGTGCCAGGAGCTGGAGCACCAAGGGGCCCTGGAATATGTCCTTGTCCTTCCGAGGCTCCCAGAATGGGGAGGACAGCAGACTGCATGGCCTGCTAATAGCCTCCCAGTCTCAGACTCGTGAGGGCACAAGGGGCTGTGAAGGGCATAGCCACAATTCTGCCTAGGAAGGAGGGCTTCTAAGAGGAGGTGACCTCTGAGCTGGACCTCAAGGATGATGAGCTGACCATCAGGAATAGGCGGGGAAGGGTGTCCAGGAAGGGGGAACAGCATGTACAAAGAACAGTGTGGAGGACAGCTAGAGGAACTGTCCCCTGGGGTGGGATCGAAGGGCACTGTATGGTGTTCAAAATACATGCCCAGCCTTTCCTCTCTGAGTCTCTGGGCAACCTTGGTGACAACGCAGATGGGGCAGGGAGTACAAGAAAAGTGAAGCCCAGAGAGGTGAAGTGACCTGGCCGAAATCACACAGCACATTGCCACACTCCACACAAACCCTCAATCACCAGCCCTGCATTTTTTCCATGCAGAGGAGCAGAGCCACACTACAACTGCTGGAGCTCTCAGGGGTCCCTGGCCCAGGCAGCAGGCACACACCAGTGACAGGGACCAGGGTGAGGCTTTGGGAAGCAGAGAGGACTACAGCAAACCAGAGAACCCACGCCCCCCTGAGCTGGCAACCCCACTCTACTTGGAATGGGGTCCCAGTGGCCAGCTCTTCTGATTTTCTAGAGGAACCTAAACTATACATTTTAAGGTGGAATCTCCTGATTCTGATAATTAATCCAAATGAATCTATCTATATATTAACAAGTAGATATTCCAAAGAACCTGTTTCTGGGCTAAGTTGGGGCCTTAGATGCCCACGCATGACCTCTGGGTTAACATGTGACTCAGATCGAGGCTGATGTGATTTTTGTGGGTAGAATTAGATCTTGCTTTCTCACAGCCCGCTCACCCCCCAGACCCGTCAGTGACGAGCTCACGGAGGGTGACCTGTGGTGAACCTGGATTCGCCACTCCTGGCCCTCCCAAGGTTGGGGGGACAGGGGGGTACAGTGGAGGCAGACTGCACCCCAGGCAGTTTGCAGCCAGCAGCCCGGGAACAGGATCAGCGGGCAACCCTATCATCACAGCGGCTCCCGCAGGCTGCGTGCCAGGCACTGCGCCCAGCTCTCTGCATGCAGTGTCTCCCCAAATCCTCCCCCACGTGACTCTGGGAGGCCAGGGCTGTGACTGCCCACATTCCGGCTTGGAAATCAGAGGCTCAGAGAGGTCAGGCGGCCTGTCTACGGTCACACAGCCTGTACAAGGCACGTGTGGATAAAACCCGGTGGTGTCTCTGACCCCAGGGCCACACACATAACACTCCGCTGCCTGCCTCTGGGTGTCCCCATGACCCCGTGTGACAGGGAGGAGTGAGGCGAGTGTCTGCAGGATCCAGAGACCTGCTCGCTTTATTTTTCTTCGTCGTACGAGCATTTCCATCGTGAGGGGCCTGCCTTGCCGGTGTCATACTCCCCACTCTGCCCAGGGAGGAAGATTCCCTTAAAGAGACGCAACTCACAGAAGCGAGGGCACGTCACGATGCTCGTGGGGCCAGGCACTTCGGGTTTCACAGGCCCCTGCCTCCATAAAATTATATTAAAAATTACATTCTTCAACTGCATTTATATGAAGATTCATGTGTTAATGTTATATATTAAAACATTCTCTTCCATCATGAAGTTTAATTTTTGGTCTGATTTTAAAAGAAATTAAAACATTCTTGTGGGCCCCTATAAGCATTGTGGGAACTAGGCCCTCCGTGGTTCTCAGAGCACAGAGCTCCTGGAAATGAGCTTCCCATGGCCCAGTGAGAGGCTGCCCAGGGTCTGGATCATTCTAGAGTCAGGCCAGGAATGCACCGTGCGGCCACGGGTATTACTAGGAAGCCCCTGGGCTGCCTCAGTTTGCTCACCCATCAAATGGGTTGGACTTGCCCACCTGGGCAGCCCGACTTATTTCAGTGAGGTCAGAGGGCCACTGAGAATCTCACGGAAAAATAAAAAACGACTCCCTGTGTCAGGGGTCATTCTCGATTCTCTCTATCTAATGACTGGTCAGCAGCTCCCCTGTCTGTGGTGCCAAGGGTTTGCCCTGGAGCCAGCCTGGCCTGGGACAGAAGGCCAGCTCCACACCTGCGGGCAGACACCCCCATCTCTGCGCCCCCAACTGCGCACCTGTGAGACAGGGTTCACGGCAGACGCCGCGGCACAGCGCCTGCCACAGAAAACAAGTGCTCGCCAGATCACAGCTGTTTCTAGGATCGTGTTCATCATCATCATTATCAATCCCAGTGGAGGAGCGCCCTTCAGGGCTCTGAACCAGCCACGTGGACTGGGAAACGTCTTGTACAAACACCCCCCACTATCGAGACGCCTAACCAGCCCTACCGTGGCCCCGTCCATGCCGCCAGGGGCTGTTTGGGGACTTATGTGCCTAAAGTCACATTTGCCTCTGATCGGCAGTGTGCCCAGTGCCTGCCAAGACCCCTTCTTCCCTGGCCCAGAAGCAGCAAGCCATCAACTTCCGGAAGGTTCCCAAATCCCAGGGAATACCAAGTGGAGGGGCAGACACACAGCACCCCTCCCAGCCCCAGACTCTCCAAGTGAAAGGGTTAAAGGTGCAGGGAGGAGCATCAGAAGCCAGGAGCCCACTCCTCCTCCCCCAAGTCACCCAGCAGGCTGTGCCCCCAAACTGAGGCCCTCACAGTCACCTTCAGCAGCCTCTTCACCTGGCACTGTAACCCCAAAAAACGGGAGGAGGGGAGCCCTTAGGGAGAAGCAGCCACCTACTTGGGTCTCGCTGTCTGTGCCGACAAGGACGCCCATGGTGCAGGAGCTCAGCTGGGGGCGATGGCACTCATCTCAAGCCTCCAAACAGGGCATGCAAGTGGAGACCTCGGAGCGCCTACCCAGCCCCGAGCCTGTAAGGCTGGCTCTGGAGCCAGTGGGGCTCAGTGACGGATGAGCCACCAATTCTTCCTGCTTCTAATCAGATTGAAGGGATGGGCGGGGAATTCTGCAGAAACACTCCCAGGAGGCCAGGTGGGGACCCAAAGTCTGTGGTTGCTAGGAAAAGCTGAGCTGCTGCCCGCAGAGACCTGGTCGCTAGGTGACCGTCTGCCAGCGTCATCAGTAACCCCTGTGCCTCCACAAAGCTGGCTGAGAGCATCCTTCCCCAGCCAGTGACAGCCAGCCTCTTGCCCACCCTTGAACCCTCTGGTCCCGGCTCTGGGATCACACTCTCTCACCACAGAACCCCCCATCCCTGCCTGAGGCCCTGGGCCCAAAACATCCCTGCATGTGAAACTCTGGGTAAACATTTGTGGGAGCGTGTGCATGCCTGCAGCATTTGTGAGTAACTGAATGCACATGCTTTGTGTGCATGAGAACACGCACAGGGTGTAGTGTATCTGCAAGTGTGTATGTGAGAATTCGTGTCTGTCTGCAGACTGCGTGTGGGTTTGTGTGTACATAACCCAGTGTGTGTGTGCTGGTGTGTCTATGACAGTGTGGATGTACCCATGTGCACTGCGCACTGAGAACACAAGTAGTGCATGTGCCTGTGTGCGAGCACACTGGATCCCTGGCCTTCGAGGGGCATTTCAGCTCAGGAGCGGTGCACGGGAAGGGGTTTTCAGGGCTAGGGTTAGGCACACAGGTTAGCGGGGAAATATCCCCCCGGTGTGCTCTATACAGAGGCGGGTGGAGAGCAGAGAGAGAACAAGGCTGCACTAAGGACGCTAGGCAGCATAGCAGGTGCTCATGGAGGGAAGAGCAGCGGCCTGTTAGTGGGAGCAGACAGGCTCTGGGGGCCCAGAGGGCAGAACAAGGCCGGAGTCACGGGGTCAAATCATAAGGAAGCACACTTTGTTTTAAGGGAAGAAGTAATTTCATAAGTGAGAGCTGCATGTGGATGGAATGGACAGCCTTTGAGAGGTGAGCTCCCCATCAGTGGAGGGAAGCAAGCAGCTGCATGGCCTCTTGCCAGGGATGGAAAGATTATATGCAACCCAGGCAGGGGTGGACTAAAAGCAGATGACACTGAGCAGCATTCCTGCCCTGAAATCCTGTGTTGGTCTCATCAGTTTAACTCTTTCCTGGTAGGGACTAAACATGGCCCTCAGCGGGGATTCCAACATCAGGGACCTTCTGTGGGGCACTGGCCCCAGCCCAGGTCCTACCACACCCATCGTCACAGCTGGGCCCATGACCACTCTGCAGGGGGCTATTGTTGCCCCCCCACCCCCCCACCCCCATTGTACAGGTGTGGCCCTGGCCTGGGCCTCTCCTCTGAGAGCAGAGTCTGTGCTCCTAACACTGGTGGTGCTACCCTCCCTGGGGCAGGCCGACGGGTGGATAATTCCAGGGGGTGGAGCAAGGGACTGATCCAATCAGTCTGACCTGACTGCAACAGCCGCCTCCTCCCTGCTCTCTCTGCCTCTGTCTCCCCACAATGCTGCAGCCAGATTGTGCCGCTCCTCTGCTCACAAACCTTCAGTGGCTCCTCATTGCTCCCAGGGAGTCAAGTTCAAGGCCTTTGAAGCATCATCGCCCATCCTTCCACAGCTACATTGTCACTGTTCCCCGGACCTGCAGGCTGCACTTGAGGTAAAGGATCACTCCCTCCTTCCTTGAAATACTTTCCAACCTTCAGGCCTGGCATTTTTTCCCCGCCCTTCCCCCTAACTGAGCCTCCTTCCCGTCTCCCTGGCTCTCCTTGGGCCTGTGGGCCTCTCCTGTCTCCGCACCCACTCTGGACATCTCCTCCGGCCACGGGGCTTTTGGGCTTTGACTCCATCTGCTCCCAGGCTCCTGACGTCCAGCCTCCAGGCCAGCCTCTTGCTCCCCTAACTCCAGACTCTGGCGTCCAGCTGCCTGCTCCTCACTCCCTGTCCCCCCCCCCACCCTGCATCCATCCTTCCATCCAGCCCATGTGCCTACGAATCTGCTCCCTCTCCGTGTTTTCTTTTTCAGTGAAATCTATTTGACACGACACTGTGCGAAATGTCAGGTTGATTTGTTACTGTTAATATAAATGTTACTATACCATTTGTATATTGTGGCACCTCTATCATGTCATCTAGTGACTGTTTCTTTTTAGTGGTTGGAATAATTAAGACAGAGTTTCTCAGCAAGTTGGATAAGTCTAACTTTTAGTGGTTTCTGATCTCCATTCTTTAACCTCTGTTTCAACTGAACTCTCCTGTGTATGTTACTGCTGAGATCTTTGTGGGCGTGGGTGGAGAATCAGCCACTAACCCGCAGGGGAGTGGAATCCACGCAGCAGCGGAATCCACCACAGCAGCCTTACTGGGTGCAGAGGCAGCCAGGGGCCGACCACTGGGGGCGCTGTGCAGGAGGGCGATGGCTCTGTGCGCCCTGGTTCGGTTACTTATGGGGGAGAGCTGGGAGCCTGCTGCTGCGTCCACTCTTTCATCCGTCCATGCACTCAAACAAACAGATGTAGTGCCTGCTGTGCCAGGCACTGTTCGAGGCTCTGAGGACACGGCAGCAAACACAATAAACAAATCCCCCTCCCCCTCCCCATGGAGGTTGCATTCTCATGTTTGTTTGCATGTGGGTGCAGGTGGGGGATTGGGGGGCGGTGGGTATTAGAGTCCCAGGTCATCCTGAGTACTGTGGGTGGGGGACCCCAGCCTTCCCCAGCCTCCCTGGTCTGCACCCAGTGGCACCAGCACAGAAGAAAGGAAGGCACTCCCGTGAGCAGCCCCACCCCAGAAGCCTGGTGCCCCTCCCTGCAATGCCACCTCCCTGGGGCACTCCTTAGCCAAGGGCCTAAGTGCCTTACTCAGACTCTTCCTCCTCTTCCTCCTCCTCCTCCTCCTCATCTTCTTTCTCCTCTTGAATCTGGGGAAGCTCCCTGAAATGAGGTCAGAGGCAATAGATAAGCCCTCTGCAGGAGCACCCTGAGTCCATCTCCTGCCCCAACTTTCAATAAGATGTCCTGTGACCCCCTGAGACCATATCTAAATCCCTCAACCAAGAATTAACTTGGGGCCCTGGCTGGTGTGGCTCAGTAGATTGAGTGTCAACCTGTGAACCAAAGGGTCACTGGTTTGATTCCCACTCAGGACACATGCCTGGGTTGCGGGCCAGGTCCCAAGCAGGGGACATGCAAGTGGCAACCACATGTGGATGTTTCTCTCCCTCTCTTTCTCCCTCTCTTCCCCTCTGCCTAAAAATAAATAAATAAAATAATTTTTTGAAAAAGAATCAACTTGGGGACCCCCACCCAAGTAGCCCCCAGGCCCTCTCTAACAGCAAGGCCTCTTCCCGGCCTGGGGTCCCAATGGTGACTATTTAGCCCCCGATCCTCTCCGAACCTCAGTTTTCCCACCTTTGTAATGCACTCACAGGCATGTGCAAGAGTACTTGTTGAAGAATTATTTACACTAAAAAACTTGAATCAGCCTCAACGTCCATTAATAGTAGACAGGTTAAATAAATTCTGGCACATCCATGTGCTGGAATACAACACAGTTGTAAAAAAAAAAAGTGCAGATATCTTTATGTGCTGAAGGTGGAAAGACCTCAAGCACAATTGCTAAATGAATGTAGCAGGTGCAGATGGGCAGGTGCAAAAACAAAAGAGGGGAGTTCGTGCTCAGGTGGTTCCTGGAATGATACAGAAGAACCAGCAGCCGCTGTGCCCCTAGTGAAGGGATGGGTGTCAGGGAGGAGGGGAGGGAGGGAGAGGCAGGCTTGGTTCACTCTCTAGGCCCTCGTGTGCCTTTGAGGTTCTGTGCTGCGTGCCCCTTATCTTCCCAGTCCTTGTTCGGGGCCTGCTCTGGCTCCCACCTGGGCATCTCTTCCATGGCCGCGTGCTCCTCTTCGTAAGCTGGAGCTGCCACCTCTGAGCCCCGTGGGCTGGTGCCGCCCTCCTGACGCTCACCCTCCTCCCAGGGAGGGTCAACCTCCTCCAGTACGAGATTTGGCTCCTCTTGCCCTCCGGGCAGGATGCTGACTGCAGAGGACATAGGGTGTGGGGGAGAGTGAGCTTGGGGCTCTGAGTCCCAGGGACTCCACAGGGAGCCTTGGCCCTCACCAGCTGTGCAGCAGCCCTCAGCCAACCCTGGTCACAGCGCCATTATCAGCAGGACCATTAGCAACCGGATCAGCGCTGAAGTGATGGGCTGACACCCACGATCATTCACCCTGTCTCCCGTTCGTTCCCTCTCTTTTCCATTTGAGATGGAGCTGCCATTATAGGCAGTCTTTGTTTCTCCTTGAGACCCCCTTCTTGGGGTCTGTGTGGAGCAGAAACTGCTTCTAACCACAGTGTTGCAGGTGATGTGGAAAGACCCAAGCTCTAGGTCCACCAGCCACATCCAGGCGCAGGGTGGCCTGCATTGTCCCAAGGGATGCAGAGAGATAGCTTACCCACAACCCGATCCTGGATGCCACCCACTGGTGACAGCGTACTTCATGCCTATAATCTCAGCACCTGCCTCTGGGAGTCTTTTTCTCCTTGGTAGACCTAGAGGCTCTGCCCCCTAAGGGGGTCAACTCTCTCATGGAGGTGGTCCCACCTTCAGAAAGGAGTCTGCAATTTCCAACATTTCCCCACGTACCCTGGTCCCCGACCATGAAAACACTGGGGCTGTGAGCTTGGCAGAAGTGCAAGCAGGGGAGACTCATAGGGAAGCTGAGCCCACCCCCAGGCAGGAGAAAAGGGGAGAAACAGGAAATTGCCTGGATACCAAGTGTTTCCAAAAGCTCCTGGCATCTAGGTGGCCCTCAAGACAAGCAGGAATTACTAATGGTGACTTTTAATGGAAGCTGGCCTCCAGTCTCATCCTGTGACTTCGGAAGTTATCGTTCATGGTGTGGAATAATATGTAATAATAATGACACCAGTTACTAGTACCAGGCCCTGTGCTATGTGAATTACACGGACTAATTCAATAAGTCCTTCCATCAGCCTTTTGAAGTGGAAACAATTATCAGCCCCATTTTCTTTTGCATACATTATACGTTATTCCCCATTCTATTGATGAGCAAACTGAGACATAGGTTAACACCTTCCTTTACGGGGTGCTTCTCATGCATGAGGCACGGGGCTGAATACTTTCCAAGAGCCACCTCACTCCCCACAGCCGCCTCATGGCCTCTAAGGGCAGATGGCACCCCACCTCCCAGAGGAGCGCCTGCCTGCCTGCCCTCTGGGGCAGCCTCTGGCCCTACAAGCAGCCTTGGGGTTTGCCCAGGGAGGCTGTTCCACATGTGGCCCCAAATCTGGTGATGGGTTGTGTCACATGTGTCATTCTACGTTTCCATCCTGCAATGGTGTGGAGTCTCCACCCTGAGCAGCCACTGGGTGCAAGTTCCTGCTGGACACAGCAGGGGACATCCAGGGGACAGCACGTCCCCTGGCCTGTGAGCTCATTAGCTTTGATGGCAACCCTGCAGGGTGAGAAGGGTACTCTCCCATTTTACAGACCGGAGAGCCAGCCCAGAGAGGCTGAGTGACGAGTCCAAAGCCACACAGGATGGCAGAGGTGGTGCCGGGTCTCCTGCGCTCTGTTTCCCTGGCGGACTATCCCAGGTGACAAATGTGTCCCCGGAAGGCCTCCCTGGCGTCCTGAAGAGTCAAGGTGTCCTTGCTCACACCCTTGTTTTCCTTTCATTAACCTTTTCTTCCAGGCACTATTAGGGAGTAAGCATTTTACAGACACTTCCTCCTTTCCGCCCTATGCCGTGCCCGCAAGGCCTGCCCCACGCTGCCCCACGCTGCCCCCAGTTTACAGCCAAAGATCCTGCGGTGGGGGCAGGACGGTGCCCCAGGTACCAGCCAGGCAGGGCAAGCGCTCTGCCACACTGATCCCGGAGCAGGGCCCGAGCAGCGGGAGCCACTGTCCCCACCTCTGGAGCTCTGAGCCCCTCTCCGTAGACACATGATTCACAACTGTGAATCGGTGGCCATGGCTGAGCCACCGTGGTGCTCAAGCTCCCGTGGAAACTGCTGCTTCTTCTGGGGCTCACACTTCACCCCTGGAGTCCCGTATGGGTCTGCCGCCACCTGGCCAGCATCCTCTCTGCCAGCCTAGGATGTCGCTCAGGGCCACTGAGTGGAGTTCTGACCCTGGCCGTGAAACCCATCAGCCTCCTCTGGGGAAGGAACTCCTGTTTCCAGGACCAGCAGACAGGAAGCAGGGGGCACAACATCTAGGCTAAGGCCCCCACCCGGACCCTGGGCTGCTGGCACAGCTCGTGCCCTGGCTTGAAGCCTCCCTCCCCTCTGGCAGGCTTGGGCCCCAGATGCTTTGGATGGCGCCCCAAGTGCGATGCTCACTAGGCCTCAGTATTCCTTCTGAAGGCACTCCCCTGCTCATTCACCTTCAGTGGCTCCCCAGTGCCACAGCCTGGTCCCTTAAACACAGTCTCTAACGTTTCTAGTTTTGCCTTCTGCCTCTAGGACTCAGGATTAGCTGTCCCTCTCTTTCTACCAGGACCACTGTCCCCTCACTGCCGATTTGAGACCTCAGGGGTCTCATACTCAAAGGCCCACCCAGCGGGGCAGATGGTGTATATGGGTGAAGTGGTGTACATCGTGTCAGCCTGTTACAGCTGGATCTTCCCAGTTCTCAAGAGAAGCCAGCCTTCTTCTGTGGAAAGTCAACTGCTTTTTAGATGCTGGCAACAAATTCTTATTTTTAAAATCACTCCACACCCCAAACACAGACATCCGTGGGCCGGCGGGGACCCAGGGCAAGCAGCTCAGGACCGTGGCCCCCTCCTCCTCCCCTCATCCCCCACATCACAGGCCACACCGAATCCACCCACTTTTCAAACCTGCACACGCGTTTTAGCCTCTCTGGAGTACTCATATCAGACGTTCACAGGTTCAACGTGCTGATTTATGCTCTTTAATGTCAATAAAAGCATCTGGTGCTGTCCACTCCCTAACCCTCGGGGGGAGGGAAGGAGGCCGAGCCTGAGAAGAACCTCTTCTGGGAACACCCGTGTCGCCTGGGGACACCGACTATGTGGCGGGCACTGTGCTGAGGGCTGGGCAGGTGTCCGCTCGGAGACAGCCCTCCCAGGGCTTTCCCAACCTTCCGCTGGCAGTTCTCCCTGCTGTCTAGCCTTAAAGCCACTGGCTGCCCCAAGCTGACCTTCCCCTCATTCTGGGGGGAAGGGGCTGGACTCGGTCCCCAAGAGGCAGCTCTGGGGCCATGGGAGGGACTCTGATGCCCCCTTGCTTGGCCTGGGAGCGTGGGGAGGGCCAGGGGTCAGTGTTTAAGGAGCACAGGGGATCCACAGCCACCCCGTCCCCCCTCCCCTGCAGGTCTTCTCTTCAGGACACCCTTCTTTCCTTCCATCATCTGTCCGTTTGTCCATCCGCTCTCCCAGACTCCCTTCTCCCTTATTTCAGAGGCCTCCAGCCGCTGCCACCCCTGAGACAAAGGAGAAGACAGAAGGGTGGGTGGCTAGGCGCAGGGACAGAATGGGTGAGAGCCTGAGCGAGTGAAGGAGGGTAGGCCGGGGGATGGGGCAGGGAGAAGGGGCCCTTCGTCCCCAGCCCCTCGGGATCACCCCGTCTACTGGGTGGAATGGTGTCCCCGCAAAACATAACCCACGTCTTAACTCCTGTTACCTGTAACTGTGACCTTGTTTGGAAACAGGGTCTTTACAGACAGCATTAGTTACGGATCTTAAGATGGGATCACCCTGGATTTAGGGCAGGCCCTAAAGCCAATGACCAGTATCCTTATAAGAGAGGCAGCAGGGGGATGTGCCAGAAACTGGCAGAGGGCAGGAGGCTGCTAGGAGCCTGGGGCACCAAGGATTACCCACAGCTGCCAGAAGGCAGGAAACAGGCAGGGATGGTGTCCCCCTCGGAGCCCCGGGAAGAGCCAACCTTGCCCGCACTTGGTATGGGACTCCTGGCCTCCTGGACAGAGGGAGGGTACATTTCTGCTCCTTGGAAGCACCAGTCTGTGGTCCTGGGCTATGGCAGCCCCAGGAAACCAACACCCAGATCCCCAGCCAAAGTGTTGACTCACCCCATTGCTGCCCTAGTGCCCACCCCTGACCCCTGACCCCTGACCCCATACTCCAGCACACAGGGAGGCCCTATCTACAACTGGCCTCGAGTCCTGCCTCCTAGAGTCCTGCCTCCCTCCAGGGGAGCAGGGACAGGCTTAGGAGAGCCAGAGGCTCCATTCCTCAATGCTCTCAGCAGCCCCTGGTCAGGGGGCAGGGGCAGAGGGCTCTGTCCCAGGGAACTTTCCCTCTTCCCTTAACCTCAGCCTGGCTGGGAAAGTGCCGCCAGGCCAAGGGGACTCCAGTCTCCACTCTGTGAGAACTTGCTCTGTGGCCTTGGGCACACTGCCGCCTGGCCCAGCGGCCATGGGGGACAGGGTGGCCACGAGCTCCATGAGACTGAGCAAGCGCTGTTCACAATGTCATCATGGTTATGCAGACCCCCTTGCCTCCCACAGCCACTCTGTCAGACCAGGCTCTGTGGTCAGCTGGCCTGCTGGCACTCCAGGCCACGGTGGCCGTCCCCTGCCTCAGAGTTCTCTGTGAAGACCACCATTAGCCTAGCATGACTGAGGCTGGCCCACCTCTAGCACCCACCACAGGCCTGGCACACAGCAGGCCCTCTGTGACATGTGTGAATGAATGCATGCATGGATGGATAGACAGATGGATGGATGGATAGATGGATGGACAGACAGATGGATGGATGGATGGGTGGATGGATGCCCTGTGCACTTCATGCCTTTCCAGAGGCCATGAAATGAAAGAAGGGCAGATTTGAGACCCTGGCCCGCTCTTCTTGGCCTTAGTCTCTCTCCCAGTCTGGATGCAAGTCTAGGATAAAAGGTAGCACCCTCACCTGCCCAACCTGGCCACGGGGGGGTTGGAGGGGTGGGCTTTCCTCCCAGCTCAAGGGAGCTGAGTCTGTGCCTTCAGTTCCCCATCCATTTACCCTCACCCCTCAGCCAGGGACTCCGCTCAGCCAAACCCACAAGCACAGCTGCCGGGGACAGTGGGAGTTCCCTCTGGGTGTTCCCACTTACTAGGCCTCAGAGCTGTCTTCTCTGCATGGAAGCTGGAAGGCAGGCCAAGTATGCCCACGCCCTCCATCTCCCCAGCCTGCAACAGAGGCCTCCAGCCACCATTTGCTACCTGGCCAGGCTGACCCGGGGTTGGGGCCTCCAGGGCACGGGCTTCTTCGGCTCCTGGCTGGGAGACCCTGACTCTGCCCCACACCCCGCCCCCAAGCAAGTCCAGGCCTGGCGAGAGACAGTCTCACTACCCATACAACACTCCCAGAGATGCATGTGAGGACCCCCAGTGTGTCACTTACTGGTCTGCACGTCACATGTCCCAGGAGAGCCCAGCTCCTGCACAAGGAGAGAGGGGGAAGCACTGCTGTGGCTTCCTCACCGGCTCCCCTGCATCAACCAACCCTCCTTCCCTGCAAGGGCACTATTGAAGACCCCCTTGCTCAGGACTCCACTCTTCCTGGCCTCTCCTCTCCTGCCTCCAAGGTGGCCCTCCGCTCCTGCCAGGATGATGGCCTGGTGCCGCCTCAGCTCCCTTGCCCAGGTTGGGCTCCCTGCCTGGAGCATCCTCTTTGGTTCTCTGCATGAAAACCCGGGAGGGTTGTCTCAAAGCTCCATCTGCACTGAGTCCTCTCTGCACCTTCCCTGTCCCCTGTTTCTGTCCTCAGGGGCCCCTGCTCTCTGTCCCAGCATCTTCAGTGACTAATTGTTTCTGCCACCTTCCTTGCTCTTGGGAAACACCAAAGCCACTTTCCTTCTGCCACCTGCAAGGGGCCCGAGGGCCCAGCCCACAGGCTGGGGACCCTGCCCTTCCTCTGCTGCAGCAGGCCTCCCACCTCCCCGTTCCAGGTGCTTCTGTGACAATGGCAAATCATCTCCAAGAGAGAAGGGCCAGGGGCCAAGTTCTTGGACAGGAAGAGGTGACAGAGGCCCTGCTGCCCTCATGGCACTGCCCCTGATGGAGTCCTGGGTTGTCAGCAGTGCACACAGAGCCACTGGCTTCTTAGAGCCCTGCCTTCTTCCCAGGACATTCCTGTCCTCTCTTATCTCTGGGCCTTTGCACATGTGGGTCCTATGCCCGAGAGGGCCCTTTCAAAACCACCCGCATTCACTTTCACACACCCACTTCCTGCTCATCCTTCAGGTCTCAGCTTGCAGGCCACCTCCACTGGGAAGTCTTCCCTGATGATCCCGGGAGGCTCCTCCATGCACCACCCCCCATCTGCTCCTCCGTGACCAAACCTCCCCCACAGCTGGGACCACTCGGCAGGCAGAGCTGAAGCAACACGCTCAGCCCTGCAGACCTGGATCCTCAGGGGCCTGCAGAATGGCTGAGCAGTGCAGACAGGCAGGCTGGGCAGGCTGGGCTCCTACTGAAGGCTTCCCCTCATTCTCACCTGAGCTCCCAACCACCTTCCTGCCCCCATGCAGGGCCCTCTCCCCCTAGCCCAGCACCCACCTGCTCCTCAGTCTTCCCATGGAGCACCGGCTGCGGTAGGGCCATCTCTAGCCTATGTAGAAGCCACGCCACCAACCTGTGGGTGGGACAGAGCCACATGTCCAGGTGAAAAGTGACACCAGAGCCTGATCCCCCCAACCCAAAGCAGACAGCAAGCCCGCCAGGAGGCAGACCAGAACCCAGGGCTCCGGCCCAAAGACCATGGTCCCCATCCCTGGCCTACTCAGGCAAGTCTCTAGCTAATGGCCAGACCCCAGCAGGAAGCTCAGGGTCCTCCCAACCCCCACCCTACCCCCGTAGGTCCACCTCAGGCTCCTCACCCACTGCTGGGGTGGGGCACCTGTCAGGACCAACCCTGATTTTACATGCATGCACCCTTGGGCCCAGCAACTTCATTTCCTACGGTTTACCCTACAGAACTGCTTGCATGTGGTGAAATGTCACCTGTACGAGGCTATCGCTTGCAGTAAAAGAGCGGAAACAAACTAAAAGTCTACCACGTGGTTACGTAAAAGCTGGCGCATGCGTATAACAGAGTACTAAGCAGCCTTGGAAAGAATGAACCTGGCTTAAATGTATAAAACCACTTCAAAGAGACATCTCGGGGGTGAAATAAGCAAGGTACAGAAGAATGTATACAGTTTGCTATTGTCGGGTGGGTGTACTTAAAAGTGAAACGCACTCACAAGCTTATCTGTGCCTAGAAAACGCTGGAATGGCTGAGGAGCCGCAGATAAGGTTGCTCTGGGAAGGGGCCCTGGAAACCCCTTTGAATTTTTTCCCGGGGGCATGTGTTACTTTTATAATTAAAAAAAATAAAAGCGTTTGGTGAAGGTTGGGTGTTGGGCTGCAGCTCCCCAGGCAGGTGTGGCATTGAGGCCGGCTTACCTGGCAGGGTCACCAGGGGGCGGCAGGGAGGAAGCCTGGAAGCGGGGCTCAGGCTCTGAAGTCAGCTCCTCCTCGGGCTCCCGGGGGCCAGGAGTGGGCAGGGGGTGACTCTCCGGGGCCTGCAGTATGGGCTCTGTTTCTAAGGGGTGTCCTGGGGTCTCTAAGCGGTAGGGACAATGAGAGACTAAGATGACGTGGCAGGGGTCCATGTAACCCCTGAGGGGCACAGGGGGTCAGACTTGAGAGGCAAACGTGACCCAGTGGCGGCCCCTGGGGGTCAGCCTATCACTGGACAGACAGAACCAAGGCCGAGGGAGCAGATGGGACTTGACTAAGACTTCACGAGGCTATCCCAGGCCCCTGGCTGTCCAGCCTGGACTTGGGAGGGCGTTCTAGTGCCACCACGATAGACCACTCCTAGCAAGCCCTGAACCCCTCCCTAGCCTGGATGAAAGCTAGGTCCTCCCCCAGAATCCCTCAGGCCCCAGTTGTGCCCCCAGGCCAGCCTGCGACCATCTCAGACAGCCCTTCCCAGGTCCCCTCCCCGTACCTGGGCCCAAGGCAGCGTCTGCAGGCTCATCTCTGCAGCCCTGGATCACAAGCAGGGAGAGAGGGCATGGAGCAAAGCAGGCCCTGCCCACTCCCTCCCCGGCCAGCCATGCACCAGCCTGTCCTTCCGCCCGAATCCTCTGTCTCCTGCCTGCAGTCACTCCTCCCATCCAGCACCCTGGGAGGGGGTGGGAACACACTCCTGGAGTAGGTATGACCTTCCTGAGACCCCCCCGGTGGTCAGCTATCTGCTTCCCCTCTTCCTCCACTTACCTCCGAGGTTTTTGGAGGCTGAGGCAGCACTTTCTCCAGGTTCTGCTCAAACCACCTAAGCAGCCAGGGCCCAGACCTGCAGAGGGGCCGGTGGTCAGCCAGGTGGCCTGAGGAGTGGCCAGCCACACTGTTCTGACCCCCAGCTGGGGCCCCAGGCCTCACCCCGCCCTTCCTGGCCCTCAGCTCCCATTCTACACAGTGGAGGCCTTATGCTGGATACTCCCAAAAGACCTCAGGTGGTGGGGAAACCTGCCAACCTCAAATTCTGGCCTGGGTCTGGAGCAGGCTCTGGGCCAGCCGGCCCAGCCTCGGCCTCCTGGGCAGCAGGGGAGGGGTGGGGGCTGCTGAGGGACCCAAATGCAGCAGTGGGCACCCTGTAACCAGGACAGATAGGTCTGACTCCGTGGGGACGTGATCAGTGTAGTCACACCAGGCCCCACACTTAGAAGGGCCCATTTTTTATTTTTTATGCTCTGTCCTCACAGTCTCAAACCCTTAACAATCTTTAAAGGAGTCCTGCATTTTGCATGCTGCCCTGGGCCTCACACATTATTTAGCTGCCATGGGGCAGACATCAGGCCCCAAACCAGCACTCAGGGATGAGTACTCACCCAGCATCCTTCCCTCTGAAGGCCTCCTTGGACCCTGCTACAGGAGAAAACAAGGCCGTCAGCAGCAAGGGGCCCACCCAGGGACCCGAGTCAGCCCAACTCAAAACCAGGTTTGAACTCAAGGTCAGTCCAGTGAGACACTCAGCCCGGTGGGCTCCCCCTAGGGGTAAGGCCCATGCCAATCGCCCCTCCGCCCCAACTTTGTAAGGCCTGCCTACCTCCTGGCCTTACCTGAGCCCCCAGCGCTGCAGTGCCCAAGGGTCTGTGCTCCTGCCTGCCAGGACAGACAGACAGACAGGCAGACAGGAGTGGGAAGAGAGCCCAGGTGCACTGGCCTCCCACGGCCCCTCCTGCCCTAGACCCTCCACCCTCTGCAGCTCCAGCCCCAGCAGTACCTGATCCGGGCTCTCCAGGCCAGCTGCCACGCTCTGGGCTGGCCCGCCGCTAGCCACGGGCTGCGGGACGACCTTCTCCACACCCCTCCTGAGCCAGCTCAGCACCCAGGTGCTAGGACTGCAGAGGGACAGAGATACCAGCCCAGCCTCAACTTCCCCAGCCCCAGCCTGGTCAGAGGGGCCGCTGACAATGAAAGGTCTTGGTTTTTCAACCTAAAGAAGTTGGCGGGAATGGCAAACCTCTATCTCCCCACTGTGAGACTTCAGACTCAGCGTCCTCCTCCACTGAGCCTTGTGTCGCTCTCTGGGAGGTGGGGACACCACGTCCTTGGGAGCCAAGTATGCCCCGTGCCATCCCGAGCCCACCGCTGTCAGATGCAGTTCTCTCCATCGTCCTGCCCCCCGCCAACCTGGCCCCAGGGGTCCCCACCCTGCACTGGGTACACACCCTGTGCTCCCGAAGGGTTGAACACCTCCTTTCCGGGGGTGTCTCCTTGTGACTAAGGCTGGCCATCCTAAACAGGGGGACCATAGGCTCCCTGCCTGGGCCAGCCTCAGCCACAGATGTGCTTGCTCGGATCGGCACCACCGGTCTAAAATGTTGGAGCCAACTGGGAGATTTTGTGTGAAAGTCTGGGTTTCTGGCATCCTGGGAAAGTCAGAAGCTCTGGCCACTCTGGATCTGCATTTCACCCAGGAGCTGAGGAATCTCTATCCCCACCCACATGGTCCAGGAGACACCCAAAATATCTGCCTTGGGCTCCCTCCAGCGCCTTCCAAAAATGTCCCACACTTTGCCTGGGACTGACTGTGGGCCTGACAGTTGTACTGGTCCCCACCCACAGTGGCTCCTTAACTTGGGTTGGGGGCAGCCCTGTGGAGAGGGGAGGTGGTACAGTACCTGTTCACTTCGGGAAGCACAGCAACCTGGGCCTGAAGGCATGTGGGTGGGGCAGAGGCAGCTTTCTGGGTGTCTGCAAGAGTCCCTCACATTTTAGCTCTGGGGCTCAAGGAGCCCATTTCTACCCTGTTGGGGAGGTCAAGTCAGAGGCAGGGGAGAGGCGAGACCCCCAAGGGGATCAGAAGGCTGGGACTCCAGCTCAGCTCAGCTAAAAAGTCTCACGGAGCCCACCCTTAGCCTCTCTGAGCCTCGGTTTCTTCATCTGTGAAATGGGCCAGCCAGCCTCCTGGTTCTTCAACAAGGCTCTGAGGGGAGAACACAGCCCCTTCCCACCACCTGCCCTGCCATCCTGGGCTTCCAGCACTCACCCTGAGGGTCTGGGTCAGCCACGGCTACTTCCTCCCCTCCAAATGGCTCTTCAGGTGGCTGAGGGGTTCACACAGGACCGTGTAAGCCCTTGGAAGACCAGGCTCATTCAGGCAGGGGACCCTCCCACCCCTCCATAGGACCAAGCAACTCTGTTCTCATAATTGTCTCTGTGAATCTTGGTGGTCTCACCTCCACCTGGGATACTCCCGTCCTCCCAGCCCCAGGGTCCCCTCATCCAGGGCTGGGCCCTCACACCCACTTCAAGGTGGTCCCCAGGCCTGTCACCTCACCCAGGAAGCTGCCCCACTTCAGTGCCCTGGGAAGACGGGGGAGCATTACAGAGAGTTATGGAGGCTTGGAGCAAACTGAGGGGAAGGGGGAGGTGAGAGGAACCCCCACCCAACCCCCAGTCAGGACCCTCCCTCTCCTCCTGGGCTGAACCTCCCATTCCCCTCCAGCAGCCAGGTGGACTTCCACCCCACCGCCTGCCTCTCACCTGCCTCTGCAGCGGCACCTCCTGTTGCTGTGTAGACGCATGTGCATGTGCAACAGATAGACACAGACACATGGCTTGTGCACACTCCCTCTTATAGGCATTTACACACAAGCACAAACATATGTGAGTACATGTGTGTATAAATGGAGATGCAGGTGTGTGTTTATGCACACGTGCATGCATGAACCAGCACAAAATAAATTAATGTTCCCCCACACATTGCACATGCAAGGCACAAAACATGTGTGCACATACATTCATGTTGCATGCCCTGGCACGCACACACACATCTGCAACCCCATATGTACATGTATGCACACATGCAGCTGTACACATATGAATATACCTACAGCACACAAACACAGGAGCACACTGCACAGACACACAAATATGTACACAAATGCACAAGTGTGTGAATCCATTCACAGATTCAGAAACTTGTGCATGTGCCCATGTGTACACACAAGCATGCCACCTATGCGCACAAAACTGCAGACACACTAGTGCACGCACACATGTATGTGTATACACCTGCTTGTGTGTGCACATGTACGTGCATGGTCATATGCACCTGATTTGCTAACACACGTGTATGCACAAACACACCACAGAGGTCACACAGAGTATTCCTCTGTGCGCGCGCACGTGTGCACATGCAAAAACACACATGCACCAGCCCTCTAGCTGGGTGGCTCCCTGTTTCCCAAACAGCCTGCACTACCCCGTCATAGCCTTTCTCCACAGCATGCTCCACCTCTTCGCCTGCTCCATTTACAACTCGCCCGTCCCTGTGTCTAGGAAGCCCTCACCGGCCAGCTTCCGATCCCCAGAGAAGAGATTTTCTGCCTGTTCTGAGCGCCCATTGTTCTCAGTCCGACACACTTATTTGGCCCTCCCAGGAGGGTGGAGCTGAGGCCAGTGTTGGAGTGCACCACGTTTCCACATCGCCTCCGTCTCCTTGCAGACCGACCCGGCAGGTCCTTGTCTGCTGACCCCCGGGAGCAATGCCCTGTTCCTCACTATGCTCCCAGCACTGCACCCAGAGCCTGAAGTCCGGGAGAAGCTAAATCAAATCTGTTCAGCTGAGCCCCTGAATCAGTTGTCATCAGGCTCCTGAGTGAATGATATGCGGACTGGCAAGTTTTGCTGTGCTCAAAGGAAAGTTCTAGAGCAGCGCTGCTAAAAGCGTGGTCCATGAACCCATGTCACTCTGCAAACTGTTACTGGCCCATAGTGACTACAGGCAGTTTGCAACTTAATGTTTATGAAGACACCACTTCCTTCACTGGGGAAGTCTTACTGCAGAGCAAATCCGACAGAACTAAGCAGATGCCTAGTTCCAGAGCAGATCTCCCT
Organism: Tonatia bakeri; assembly: GCA_004024845.1. Classification (NCBI taxonomy): domain Eukaryota; kingdom Metazoa; phylum Chordata; class Mammalia; order Chiroptera; family Phyllostomidae; genus Tonatia; species Tonatia bakeri. Next base: position 266,386 of record PVIA01001431.1, read on the forward strand.
GCTAGCATGCTCCTAATCCCACCCTGGCCTGGTCACAAACAGTTCATGCACCGTCTGCTTTGAGTGGCTCTGCTCTAGATGTCAGAGGCTGGCAAACAATGGCCACGGGTCGCATGCAGTCTACTGCTCATTTTGTAAATAAAGTTTTGTTGGAACACAGCCATGCTCAGTTGTTTACATAGTGTCTATGGCTATTTTCATGAGCCAGTGACAGAGTGAAGTAACTAACAGAGATAGCATGACCCACAAAGTCTAAAATGTTTACAATACTACCCAGCATGCCCTTCCGCAGCCTCCGCTTCTTACCAGGGACTCCTCTTCTAGTCTGGCCTCCTGGGGGGCTGCTTCAGGCTCTGGTTCTGGTTCCAGCTCTGCCTCCAGGTCAGGCTCTGGCTCTGGTTCTGCCCCCTCCTCCTCCTGCACCTTGGTTTTCTCAGGGATCCCTGGGGGCTGAGGCAGCACCCTCTGGAGCCAGCCCAACATCCTGACGCCTGTAGGGGACAGACTCCTTAGGCCCCCCAGAGTGCTCTCAGTGGCTCCCACCATTTGGGGGCCACTTTTGTGGATTACGCACTCCCCTTTCCACTCATATTTTAAAACATTTTGCAATTATATATCCTCGTAGAAATACTCAAGCTCACAAACATGTGTGTGTAAAGGAGGTTGACCACAACGACAATGCAGCAAAAGGTGAAAACTATTCAAATATCCATCAGCAGGAGCTGGCTGCTGAAAAGTCCCTAAATGTTCTCCTGTAAGAGGGACGCATGTCACATCCATTACGCTGCCTCCGATAATGGAATATTAAGGGTCTATTTGAACTAATGTGGAAAGATGTGCATGCTCTGGACTGCAGTCACGAGCTGATCCGTTAAACTCTTAGGGCTTCAGTTTGCTTGTCTGCGAAATGGGATGTTAATAGTACCTGCTTTGTAGGGGTGAGGGGATCGTAAGGATGAAATAAACTGGTAAGAACAGTGACTTGCGTACACTGGGAGCTTAATAAATGTTGGCTGTGACTATTAGGTGGTGTCAAGTAAAAATGCTTGTTCTGAAATATCACATTCAGCATAATCCCCTTGCAAACTTTTATAAATGCAAATTTCATAAGTAATATGTAAATGGAAAATCTGTCTTAATATAGACGAAATGAGCCTATTGTCATGATTAACATTTTGTAAGATAAAAGGACAGTGAAACCCCTTTTCTGTGGTTTACAGGGACATTTTAGCCCTGCCATGCACGGACTGTTTCTGGTTTCATTTATCTTTGGGGAATGGGCTCCTGGCCTCATGACTAGATCCCTGCAGGATGGCCTGGCCTGCAGACACCACACAGGCCAGTATGTGCCAGCTCCCAGCCCTGAAAGGGCCCTTCTGGGCCAGTGCCCACCATGATGCACCTCTGCACCCCCAGGTGCCTGGAGGGTGTTCCTCTCTCCCTCCTCCACCAGGGCCCAGGGCCCCAGGCTAGAAAAGACAGTCACAGGGCCCAAGATTCTGCCTCAGTGCCCAGCTCCCTGCGGCCCCTGGCCACCACCTTCCCTTCTGCTCACAGCTCTGACTGCTGTCCTCACTCTGGCCTCAGAAGCCCAGCTTCCCCTGTGAGAGGTTGTGGCAGGGGACAGAGCCTCAGCTCAGTCTCCAAAAAGGTGAACTTGGGCCAGACGCAGCCCCTCTGGTGGTCCATTCCCTGTGGAGTGACGGTGTGGATACTGTGATTACCCAGGTCAGAAGAGCCCAAGGTCACGCGGTGGATTCCACTGACCCCAGCCATCTCCTGGCAGCCTCACAGGCCCAAGCCGAGCTAAGTGCTCCTCAGCCATGGCCACACTCGTCCTCATTCTCACTGCCTCCCACCCAGCCCCAGTAAAAAGCATCATCATCACACTTCACAGCAGGGGAAATGGGAACACAGAGAGGTCAGGACACTTGCCCAAAGCAACACAGCCAGTAAGTGGCCAAGCCAAGTTTAAGCTCAGGTCTCCTGACCCCAGATGTCCCTCATCTTCCCACCGTGGTACCAGCGGGCCAGCTCTGCAAGCCCCTCACAGCAGTCAGCCACTGCCTCCTGTTTCTGAACCTTCTGGAAAGGTCTACGGAAGCCTGCCTCACTCCCAGTTTCCCTTCTCCCCCAGACTCAGCCCTTTGCTCCTGTGTGGAAACCTTTGCAGGCCCCTTCCTTCTGTCTTCTGGCCGCGCCCCTGCCGACTCCACTTGGATGACAGCCGCTCAGGTAGGAAGGGGGCCCGAGGGTGGCAGCCCAGGACAACAGTGGTGCTCTGACCACCGACCTTTCAGAATCTACTGGGGGTCTGGTAAAAATACAGATTCTCAGGCCCCTCCAACCCCCTCGCCCCGTGGGACCTAGGATCTGCATTTCACCAGCTGCCCTTGTACCACATGGGGAGGGAGAGGCGAGGGAAGCCTCAGGGTTCTCAGCCTTGCCTGCTTCTTCCTGTCTAAATGCCTTGCTGGCAGGACAGCGTGGCGACCCCATCAGCAGTCTCACCGCCACCGAGCCGCCACCTCATCCCTAGTTACCTGCTCAGATGCCGACCACCAGCCAGGAATTGCCTTCTCTCTGCCACCTACAGCCGGCCTCTCAAACATGGGGGAGATTAATTGGCAGCACTGGGGCCGTGTGCAAAGGATTAGCAGGTGCCAAATGGGGCTGGGGAGGTGGTGGTGGAAGAGAGGAGGAGGATGCCCTGGGAGCCAACAGCAACCTCCTAGAGGCCAGCAGGGGTCTGGGGCCCAGGTAACGGGTGCCAGGTGGCCCAGGTTTGGGCACCATGCGTTGCCAGAAGACCTGCCCAGGTAACAGTGGCCTGGCTCCCCACATACCTTGGCCAAGCTGCAGAGTGGCTGGTGGGAGAATGACAGCTTGGAGTCCCCGTGTGATTCTGGGAGACTCCCCAAGGTGGCAGGGACTTGTCAACTCTCAGTGAGCAGTGGCAGTTCACCCCAGCCCTCCAGCCCCACAGCTGGACTCAGCAGATCCCCTCTGGTCCGGAGTCCTCAATGGCTGGGGCAGGGCCTCAGCAGCCCCTGCCTGGGCTCTGCTGTGGTCCCGGGGTGGGGACTCTCGGAAGGACCCAAGGACTGGTGGGTGGCTGACTGTGGGGAAGCTGGCCCCCTGAACTGTGGTCAGACCTGAGAGAGGAGACAGGTCTAGGAGGAGAGGACAAGAGGGACAGGGGCCCGGTGAAGAAGGGCTCAGTGAGGTGACAGAACCTGGGTGGGAGGTGGGGTAGAAAAACATTCAGCAAAGAGGCAGGAACCTGACTTGGTCACAATATTTCTCAAGCTCTTTGAATGTTCCGGGCAGTGTGCCAGCCTCGGCATCTGATCGACACAGGCCTGGGCCCCAGCTGGTATGGCTCAGATGACTGGGTGTGGCCCCACATACTGAAAGGTGGTCGGTTCGATTCCTGGTCAAGGCACATGTCTGGATTGCGGGCCAGGTCCCTGGTTGGGGTGGGGTAGGGGTTATGTCTGGGAGACAAACAACCCACTGGTGTTTCTCTCACATCGATCTTCCTCTCCCTTTCTCCCTTCCCTTCTGCCTAAAAATAAATAAATAAAATATTTAAAAATAAAATAGCACAACTTTATTGAGGTATAATTTACATGCCCTAAAACCCACCCATTTCAAGTGCACAACTCTGGTTTTTAGCAGACTGCCGGAGCCAGGCCGCCGGCTCCTTCTTGTGTCGCCTCCGACGGGTTCCCATCCCCCGTCACCCTGACAAGCTCCCCCGTGCTCCGTGCTCCGTGCTCCGTGCTGGTCCCTCCCACCCCACCCTCCGCCTGGGCAACCACTAATCTGCCCCCGTCTCTTGAACCTGCCCTTCGTGGACATTTCTGTGAATGAGTGGCCCTGTACGTGGAGCGCTTTTGTGTCTGATTTGCTCACTCAGCGTGAGGTGTTTGAGGGTCATCCACATGGCAGCACAGACCCATTCTCCGCCTCTGTCTCGTCCTCAGGAGAATTCCGTGGCCCAGGTACACCACAGTCTGCTTGCCGGGTCACCGGTCAGCAGACACGTGGGTTCTTCCCACTTCTGGCCACAGTAGAGAAACGCCACCGTGCACACGGCGTGCAAGTCTTTGTGTGGACATACGTTTTCGTTGCTCTCGGCCAGAGTTGCTGGGTCACACAGTCGATCTATGGTTCACTTTTTGAGAAACTGCTGAACTGCTTTTCAAAGTAGTGCCCCCTGCCTTGAGTGGTGGTTAGTTAGTTACCTGGGGTCTCCCTTTATAAATGATTGGGTACATTATTTACATACTTCATGTATTTTGTTATATTTTACAGCTTTAAAAGAGTTTAAAAATAAATAGGGAAAGGAATCAACTCTGCAGAGTTTTCTATGAGCAGCGGACTTAGGGGTGCTGCCCTGGGGCTGGGTGGAACACGGCAGGAGGGGCAACCACGAGCCAGATCCTCTCACAGGTTCAGCACCTGGGCAGGTATCTGCAAAGCCCGCACCAGTATATGCAAGTAAGTTAGGCTCCCCAAGGGTTCCTTCTCCTGAAGGGTCTGTCTCTGGGCACTGGGCTTAGGCACTCTTTCTGGGAAAAAGGGAGGGAGGCTGCAGGCCTGTAGGGGGCTGGGGATGATGCCTCACTTGCTAATCCCTGTCCTGCTGAGGCCACTACTCTCCCTGATCCCCTTACGTTGACCCTGGGTACTGGCCACCACTAATCTCCAGCCTGGGACCCCAAGGGCTGGCAGGCAGGACAGCACCCTGAGGTTTGCAGGAAGCGGAGGACCCTTTCAGATCACAGACGTCCCTCATGACAGGGCCTCGGGTGCTTGCTGAGCACAGAGGGGAGCCTTGAGGCCCAGAGAGAGACAGTGACTAGTTCAGGGACACATAGCCTGTCCCGGCCAGCCCTGGCACACCCATCCCTGGAGAGCCCTGCTCCCTGTCTGCTTCGGGAGGCCTGGGGACAGCAGCCTTCCAGAGGGCTGAAAAGGGTTGGGGGGGAGCACAGGATCCCTGGAAGCCTGTGGTTGCCAGGGTTGCCAAGGACTGGGTGCCCTCACAATCAGACTACAGTGGGCATTGTCTGCAGAACATTCTTTATTCTCCTACTGCCTCCCGAGGCACTGGGGCCTGGCCCATCTCCCTGACTCCTCTCCCCGCTGAGCAGCCAGAAGAGCAGCGAATCCTTATACACTGGTGTACCTGAGACCCGTGCCCTGCGGCAGCCGCCCCCGTCGGTGGGTCCAGAGCAGGGAGTGCCCCTTCCCTCCTCTCCCCTCTCCACTCCCCATGGCCTCTCCCTGCTCCTCCGAGGTCCTAGGTCCTCACCCCCTGCCCGCCTGCCACCCACCTGCATCTCTCACCATTAACGGGGCTCAGGAAGGAAGCAAGCTGAGTCAACAAATGCTCACTGAAGTTGACGTGGCCGAAGGGCTCCTGGGAATACGCAAGTTTTACAGGAAGGCGCTGCCCAGCCAGCACGGTTTTCCCAGTTCATGTCTATGGTGTTTCTCCCTTTCTTTAAAATGTTTTTGTCTCCCTGTAGAACTCTGAGTAAATGCCAGAGACCATCGCTAAGTCCATAATCAGTCACCCAGAGGCATCTGAGCTAAATCTGAGCCCACTTGCTATTGCTGCTCCCTGCTCATTATTTACAAACAGACTAAAATGCCACCCCTTTCAGACTGTGCCCTGAACGCCGAGGCCCCCAGCCTCCCCAGGCACACACACCCTGCACTCCCCTCGGTCAGCACCCTTAGCACACCCTCTGTGTGTCTGTCACGTTATCTGAATGTCCCTGCCACCACATGGGAGCTGCTGAAAAAACAGGATCTGGCGTCCAGCGGGTGCCCCATAAGTGTGGGACAACAGACAAGTCAGCCAGGGCCAAGGCCATCTCCCCGCATGGAAGGGCGTCTGGCTGACCTGAGCCCTGGGCAAACCCCTTTGTACCCTCAGCTCCCCAGCCATGGCCCGCATCATTGACCTGGTGCCCTGGGAGGATGGCTCCACCCACGTGTACGCGTCCCCAGCCATCCTGCTCCCGATGGAGCGGCAGAGAAACCAGCTGGCCGGCGTGAAACAGCAGCTCTACCACCCGGCCCTGCCTAGCCTGCGCCGCATGGACATGGACTCCACCAGGGCCTGCCTGTCGGAGGAGCACTGCCGGTCCTCCACCTACTGCCGCAAAGGTCGGGCCCCTCACCCACCCCTGCCCCTGCCTCTGCCTCTGCCTCTGGCACCACCTGGCCCGGGGCCCTTGGGGAAGGAGTGGATGGTTGGGAGGAGAGAGATCTGGGAGTGAACGGACACAAGTGGCAGGTGAAAGCAGTTGAGGGCTAGTCCCAGCTGTGCCACTTCCTGCCCAGCGAACCTCGTCAGGTCTGAGCCTCTGTCTCCTTCTCAGTAGAAGGGGGATGGCAGTGGGGCCCACCCCGAAGTTAAGGGGAGATAAGGCAGGAAGAGTGCTGAGAGCAGTGCCTGGCACCTACTGGGTGCTCAGCAGAGTCGAGCACTTCGCTGTCGTTGCTGCTGTTATTGCTAACGGGGAGAACCGTGCGGAGGTCAGCAGGTGCCGCGGGAGGAGGGATAATAATGGCAACGATACCAGCTTCTGTCCAGTCGTCTCTCCACCTTGAAAAGGGACAGAGACCCTCCTCACGCCTCCCATGAGTGAGTGAGAGGAGCATGTGGCCCAGGGAAGAACTCTCCATGGATCGGAAGCTTGGGTATGGAGGGGAGGGCGCCGCAAGAACACACACGTTCCTGTACTTAGCACCTCATTCGTGCCTGACTTGGTGCTGAGTCCCCAGGGAAATGCAGGGTATTGCAGCTAGAGGGAACAGCATGTGCAGAGGCCTGGAAGGGAAAAGTTGCACAAGGTACTGGGGTGTGGTAGTGCTGGAGGAAAAGGTGAGTGGGGGCAGGAGAAGCAGCAGCTGGGGACCAGGGCACAGCTCAGGAAGGGCCCTGCTGCTGAGCTCAGGGGCCCCAACTTTCTCAGGAGGGAAATATGAACCTCTGAAGACTTTAAGCAGAAAAGAGGTCCGAGCATTGTAGGGGAAGAGGCGAAGGGTGACCCAGAGGGACAAGAAGTGGATAATGGAGGAGGGGTCGTGAGGACACTGGCTGCAGTCTTTAGGAGGAGTGGCAGTGTCTTGCCACGGGCAAGCTTTGTGAAAAGTATTTAGGAGGTAGAAATAACAGGTTTGGTACCGGTGTGATCGAGGGACAAGAGTGGGGAGCCCAGGACAATACCCTGGTCCCTGGTCCCTGGCCCCACGCATATCAGAGACTGCATGGCGATCACCAGAGGTCCCACGCAGATCCCTGCAGGGCCAAGATGGGAACTGGGAAAGGAGAAGAGGGGCCCTCTCCACAGGAGAGCAGCGACTGGGCTCCCCCCGCCCCCACCGCTGCCGTCGGGGAGGTGTCTGCACAGCCTACAGACTGTCAGATTTCCTGGCTCTTCTTGGGATCTGGGCTTTTAGGGAAAGCTTGCTCATGGTTTAGATACATATTCGCTCCAAGTACATGCTTCAAAAACAGTGCCTGAGTTACAGGTTTAAGATTCAAAATGCTGCAACAAGGTACGTTTTACCAAGTCTCCCTTCTCCCCCTCCTCCCACACCCGCTTGCAGGTAACCACTCAGTTTGAAACTCTCCTCTCATGGTTGACTGTTGCAAACACAAACATGTACCATGCGACTCATCCACTTTGTACTATGAACATATTCAGACATGGAGAAAAGTTGAAAGAATAATGCTACGAACACCCATTACCTTCCACCTGCTTCAGTTAATGTTTTGCTGGGTTTTTTTCGCTCAGTCTTTCTCTCTCTCTCTCTCTCACACACATACACACACGCACACACACACCTTAACAAGCAGTTCCTAACGATAAGAACCTCCTACCTGACACAATACCATTATCAGATGTAGGAAAGTTAACGATAATTCCATAATATCTAACATTCAGTCCATATTAAAATGTTTTCAATTACCCCCCAAAGATGTGTCTTATAAATTAATTTCGGGGGGGCAGGATTCAATCTAGGATTGGGCATTGCGATTGGTTGTGATGTCTCTTTAGTGATAGGCTGAAACAGTTTCCGTTCTTCCTTCATAATATTTTCTAGAGTCCAAAGCAGTTATATCGTAGACAGTCCCGCACTGTGAACTGGAGCGTGTGCTTCCTTATGGTGTTCTTTATCCTGGTCATCTATTTTCCGTAAACTAGAAGCCAGGTGCAGGGGCTTGATTAGTCAGATAAAACATTGCTGGCCAGAATCTTTCCCTGGAGCCGGATGCTGTGTTTGCCATAACGCTTCAGCAGGAGGCACAGAATGTCATTGTCCCACGATTCGTGATGCTGAGTTTGATGCCTTGGTGACAGTGGCAACCTGAATGTGTATCCTCTTCTACTCCCAATTATCTTGGTTTTAGGCTTTAAAGCAAAACGTAGCGTAAGATGTACACTCTTCTGTACCTTAGTGGTCCTGAATGGAGAACCTGAGTTATTTTTGATAGCTGCCTAGTGAGGGTATATCCTGGCTTTCTCAGTTCTTTCACAGCAAACACTTGCAAGGTTTCCATCCATTTGCCATCACAAACAATGCTGGAACGGGTAAACATCCTCCCCACGTTATTTCCCAGTTGGGTGGGTGTAAGACGGGACAGATTCCCAGAAGCAGGACTGTGGAGTCAAAAGGTGTGTGTGATTGTAATTCTGATGGGTATTGCCAAGTGCTTCCTATAGGCCTGTTTCTGATAACTGCACTCTCTTTTGGATTGTTTCCAATCTGATAGGCAAAAATTGGAATCTTATTATTATACTTTGAATATGTATGTATTTGTCTTATTGTACAAGAGGCTGAGGGCCTTTTTATGTGCTTAAGGGCCATCTGTATTTCTTGTGTTTCTGCGTGAACTACCTATGCATGTCAGATACTCATTTTTACCCATTTTTCTTTTATTTTTGCTTTTTTGGTCTTGACTTCCAGGAGTGCTTTCAGGAATCAGGAACTTGAAACTCATCTGTAAAATAAGTGAAACTATTTTTTTCCATTTGTCTTTTGAGTTCTCATATTGTTTTATGCAATGCCAAAGCTTATTTTTATGCAGCGAAAGTTACCAATCTTTTCTTTAAGGCGCCTGGATTTTGTGTTGGAGTTGGTATGGCCTTCCCCAGCCTAAGGTTAAAAAGAAATTCACCCATGTTATCTCCTAGTACTTCTATGGTTTCATTTTTTTTATATTGGAATGTTTGATCTATTTGGAGTTTATTCTGTTTTAAGCCGAGTTAAGTAAAAATCTATTTTATCTTAGATTTTTAAAACTTGTCATATATACACTTTTTTATTTTTTATTTTTTAATTTAAAGCAGTGCAGGCCACACCTCCCTGTGTGGGTCTGTGCCTGCTGGTGCAGGAGACATCTCTTCTCCCTCTCTCTTCCTTCTTCAGATGACTTTGACAACGCCTACTTCACACTCCTTGGTGTCCCCAGCAAACCCCTTCAGTGCTTGGTGAGTGTCCTTTGCCCCCAGCCTTCTGTTTGCTCAGGGGAAAGGGGCAAAGGCCTGCCTGCGTCCAGCCCCAAGCACCTCTGGTCTTGGGCTTCACTCCGTGTACTTCCTCAGCTTCCGCCTTGGGACCCGGTCCCATTTCCGTCTCCATCAGGGGCTTCAGGCGCCCCTCGGTGGGATGAGCCGAGTGTCAGCTCCGCCCTCCGGGGTGGTTTGGAGCTGCCTCCCAGGCTTCTGCATCTTCCTCCGCGGCCCTGACTCCCGTCGCTTTGGCAGGACATCACCGCGACCGGCCAGAGGCTCCACGACAGGTGCCGCGAGGGAAAGCTGGCGCCCATCGCGCCGGGCCTCAGCCGGCTGGACTGGCCCCACTTCGTGCGCGCCTTCGAGGACTGGTCCCATTTCGTGTCCTCTGCCAGAGAGTTCAGGCTGCCCAGCTCGAGCAAGAAGGGTCAGTCTACCGGGCGCGGGGGCTGCCTTGGGTAGGAGAGCAGCCGAGCAGCGGGACCCTGGGGTCCGGCCCTGGAGTGCCCACCCGTGGACAAGGACATCCAGGTGGGGCGGGGCGGGGCTGGCAGGCTCGAGCACACACAGGGTGGGGACCTGGGGGCAGTCGGGGCGGAGCTGAGAGAGGGAAGAGCTACGAGGGACTGAGGGACACGAACAAGGGACTCGTCTTAGGTACTGGGTGGAAGCCAGGTTCGGGCGCAGAGCCCCAGCGGCTGGGGCTGGGGCTGAGGGCAGAATGGGTTCTGTGACCCACCGAGCTGGATCTGGAGGCGGGACTTGTTCTGGCGAGTGGTAGAGGTGGGACCGAGTCTAGGAGCCGGTGTGGGCGGGGCTTTATCCAGGGGCGGGGCTCCAGTGAGGGGGCGGGGCCAGGGATTGTCCAGGCGGTGGCGGGGCTGGGAATTGGGGAGCTGGAGGCGGAAGATCAGCACTGTCTCCCCAGCCGAGAGTTTCAGCGGCTACGCGGTGCGGCACTTGAAGCCGGAGGTGACCCAGAACTGGCGGGTAGGGAAGGCTCTGCGCCGACCTGTCCCTGGGGGCCGGGCAGGGGAAGGGGAGCAGCAGCTAACCCGGGATGGGGTGTGGGGAAAGGAAGGGAGACCGAGAGTGGGGACGCCCCAACCCCCAGAGCCAACATGCCCGCAGAGAGTGCTGTGCTGGGGGCGTCAGTGGGAACTGTGGGCTTCCCCCATCGCTGCCCCCCCGGCTCACCGACCACCCTCCCCATCCCTCTGGCCCGCCCAGTACTGTCTCAACCAGAACCCCAGCCTGGACCGATACGGACAGAAGCCCTTGCCCTTCAATTCCCTGTAAGTGAGGCCTAGGAAAAGTTGGTGGGCTCCAATGCCCCAGAACGAAGTCGCAATTTCAAAACGAATTGATTGTTTACTCCTGCTAAATGCAACACCCTGTCCTCCGGTCCCTGGCTACGGCACCCTTTGGGGGTGGAGGCATTTAGGTGGGGCGGAGGGGCAGTGTAACCCTTCTGGGGGCATGGTGCCTCCCGAGAGGGGAGTGAGGTACCCCGAGATGGGGGTGCGCCTCCCCACCTCTGGCTCACCCTGCTCCCTCTTTCGCAGGAACACTTTCCGCCATTTCGGATCCTACTACAGGTAGGGGCTGACCCCGCCACCCGCCCTGCCCCACACTTGGCTGCTGCCAGCTCTTGGGATTCTCAGACACCTTGTTCTGCCATCGGGTCCTGGCGAGGGAGGCTCCAAAGGATTGGTAGCCCCTATGATGTCAGAGAGGGAGGGAGGGGGGAGGGAGGAGGGAGGGGGAGAGAGAGAGAAACTGCGTCCCTCCTGAGAGGCCCAGCACAGCCCACCTGGAGATGGAGGGAGCTGACAGCCTGTCCCACCCAATTTGTTCCTGAGGAAGCCAAGAGTGGGGGTGAGGGGGTTACCTGGAAGGAGCACAGGGGCCAGAAGAGCAAGCAGACATAAGAAACTTGGTGAAAGAGCCAAGACTGCCTTCCAGGATGCCGAGAGGTGTTCAGAGCGGGAGCAACAACACATCCAGGCATCTCCCTAACGACGCCACCTCCCACCTCTCCAGCCCCGCTCCCTGCCTTTCTGCAGTCTCCTCCTGGGTGTGACCCAAAGCCCCAGCACAGCCAAGCACTCCACCCCTGTGCTTGTGCTATTTCAGCGCCTAGATGACCCTTCGTAGCTGGAAAACTCCTCTTCAGTCTTTAAAGCCCTACCTGGAGTCCCATCCTTGAAGTCTTCCCTGACAGATGGTCTGCCTCTCCCCTCCAGCTCAAACCCCTCCCACCCATCCATCACCACACACGCGTACCCCATCTGATGGCACACAGACTATGGCATCGTAATTACTGATGGAAAGCTTGCCTTCCCTCACCTGCCCTGCATACAACCAAGGGGACACTTGCTAGATTTTTTTTTACTGCTGTCTAATGCCTGCCAGAGGAGGGTCACAGAAGGACTGAACACGAGTAAAGCAGTGTGCAGCTGGGGATCACAGGGAGATGAAGATGAGGCAGACTGGAAGGGAGGGGCTTGGAAGTCAAGCAGAGACTGAAAATACATCAAAGGAAGTAGGGAGGCATTAAAGGTCCTTGAGCCACAGAGAGACAGGTGGAAGCTGTGTTTTCAGAGCTTTGAGGCCAGGAGGGTGGGTTTTGCGGGGTGGCCTAGAGAAGGACAGCCTAATTTTTCACCAGGATACCCTGGAGGCCCCTACCTTTCCCCTGTTTCTCTCCACAGTCGTTCCAATTACCTGATTCCCTGGCGTTAATCTGTGGAAGGAGGCCGACGCCCAGCCTGGAGGCCCAGGCTGCTGGACCATGCCACCTCAGGTTCCCCAGCAGGACAGCGGGTGAATGGTGGCCTCCCCCATCTTCCCCAGAGTTCAGCCTGACTGGAAATAAACCTAATGTTCCCACAGGGAGGTGCCAGGCCCGTGTTGTGTGTCTGTGTGTGTGTGTTGGGGGGAGGGGCGTCAGGACCTGTCTTCTGCCCTATTGTCATCAAAGCCCCCTGCTCAGGACAAAGAGATGGGCACTGTGGTCCCTCGCCTTGTTGAAGACAGACACTCTTCCTCAGCCTCTCTGAGTGGGGTTACCCTGGACATGGCCCTGGAGCTTCCCCTGCCATCCCCAGGATAGCATGCCTGTCCTTCTGTCGGAGGCTGGGTGGATAGCAGGGAAGTAGTTGGCCTCTGGTCCAGCCCCAAACCTGGGGCTCAGAGCAAGTCCCAGCACTGGACGCAGTGCTCACTTATAATCAGTGCTCAGTGTTTGTAGAATACTTCCCAGAACAGGCATGTTTTGTTTAACCTTGTACTGTTGTCTGGTATGCAGACAGAGCCTGACTTAGAGACTCAAGGCTGATCTTAATTTCTTTTAGGGGTGGAGGTTACGATCATTACCCTTACAGCAAGGTGCAGGACCATGGTGTCCATGTCTTTGTCCTGAGTAGGGGGCTCTGATGACAATAGTGCAGAAGATGGGGGTCGGGGAGGGGGAGCAGACAGGAAAGGGTAAGCAGGTCAGGTCACAGAGCCCCTTCCTCCTCAGAGCCCTGTCGAGAATGTGGCCAGCCTCCCCCCATTTCATGGAGGAAGAAGCCCTTTCCTCCAAGTCCAGCAGATAGTCAGCCTGGCTTGAACCTTGGGAAGCCATTGGTAGAGCCCCTTGGGTGTCAAGGCCACATTCTGTGGCCCCGAGTGTCCCTTCCAACATGCCAATGCCAAGAAGAGATTCACCTAACAATCTCGCAGCAGGGGCACTGGAGTCCTGGGCTGCATGACATTGGGGATATCCAGAGAACATGCCAGAGGGAATCAAGTGCCTGGAGCCCTTCCTGGCCCTGCTTCCCCGACACTGAGAGACTGACTGGGCAGGTCCCTCCAGGAATGCAGTCCAGCAGACAGTTGAGGCCTTGCCAGGGGCTGTGCTGGGTGCTGGATGGACACAGACCAGATACCATCTCTGCCTTTGAAGCGCTTCCAGTCCAGCTGACTCAGAGCTGAGAGCAGGAGGTAAGAATGTGGGCACACCGAGGCCGTGTTCCTCAAGCCCTAGGGCTGTGGATGGTGACCCGCACCAGCAATTGGAACAAATTCTTGCCCACTACTGAACCCTCGTTCTGTAGATACGAGAATGTGTGCCCAGGAATAAAGGAAATGCAGAGCAGATGAGCATTGACAAGCCTGAGTCGGCACGCACTTTCCATTTTTTAAGTGCAAGGCCATGTACAAAGCACTTTGCAGGCCCCATGGGGTGGGTAATTATATACCCGTTTTACAGATGATGAAAGGGTTGGGGAGGTTAGGTGACTGGCCCAAGGTCACAGAGAGGGTGACTGGCAGAGCTGGGAATTAAAGCCAACCTGCCTGACCCCTGAGCCTGTGGCCCCCACAGTCTACTGCCTTCCTGCTTGGAGAGAGATGCAAGCCAAGAGTGGGGAGAAAACCAAAGGGGGCTTCTTGGAGGTGGGGACATTTGACCTGGGCTTGGTAGGAGATACCCGACCAGAAAGCTCTCTTGGAGTTGCTGACAGTGGTAGAATCTGCAGGTTAAAAGTTCTACCTGGAGGCCGAGAAATGGAAAGCCCCGTCCCCACCCAGCAGGGCGACTCTCTCCTGGCCTAGAAGGCCCCTCAGCCTTGGGGGCCTCTTTGCTCATCATAAGTAAATTACATTAAGTTCCGGTCAAGATGGAGCCATAGGCAGTCGCATTGTGCCTCCTCACGCAATCAAAACTAAGGACAACAAAAATTGAGAAACAAGAAAACAACCAGAACAGAGGGAAATGAACTGAACGGAAGTCGGACTCCAGTACATCCAGACCGGTAAGGAGCGGCGGAGTCAGAGGCCTGCGGAGAGGGGTCCCTGCGGGAAGAAGCGCTGGCTGGCAGGCGCGGGTGCTCAGGGCACAGATGGCAGTGGACGGACCGGTGGCGGACCCTGGGCGACTAGCAGACCCAGTGAGGGGCTCAAGGCAGCTGGCTGTCCGCAGCCACATATTTGAGAGCAAACTAAGTGAAAACGGGCAGCGCCGCCGCGTTTCAAAGCTTAAGAGCCCCATCTGGGAACTGAGGCCGGGAGACTCTCACAGGAGACTTCTCGGGGAAGCCCACAGAGTCCGAGAAAGTGCACAAGCCCACTGCCCGGGAGCCAGCACCAGAAGGGCCCAATTTGCTTGTGGGAGGCCGTGGAGGGGACGGAAGTCCTAGAGAGAGCGGAGCAGGCGCCATTGTTCCCTCTCGGACCCCGCCCCCACATACAACGTCACAACCCAGCGGCTGGGGTGCCCCGCCCCGCCCCGTGAACACCTAAGGCTCCGCCGCTCTTACAAAACAGCCGCAACCAGACCAAAGGAAAATAAAAAAGATGGCTCAAACATATTTGAAAGCCCCAGAACCAATTTTTTTAAGTGACCAAGAAATAGCCGAACTATCAGATGCACAGTTCAAAGCACTGGTGATCAGGAAGCTCACAGAATTGGTTGACTTTGGACATAAATTAGATGAACAAATGCAGGCTACGATAAGAGAAATGAAGGAAAACGCACAGGGAACCAATAGTGAGGGGAAGAAAACTGGGACTCAAATCAATGGAGTGGACCAGAAGGAAGAAAGGAACA